>JAUELG010080328.1:0-10885 GCA_031471515.1 Dendraster excentricus | reverse complement strand
TGCATGAGGTAGCACCTGATAGTGTAATCAATCCAGACAAAGCAATCAATTAATAGTCTGTTATTGTGTAAAGTCAATAATAATATGTTATGCAATAAAACAAACCATACTTGTATACTTTTTGTCACGTCATTGGGTAAATACACATTCACCCGTTCATATAGTTAGCCTGTACATCATATGCCGAAATATGTCGAATATCTCCTGAAGCTCTGTAGCTGCGTTATTGGGTTGATACAAGTTTTAGTACAAGTTCTTACCTACTTTATGACCGGAGAAGCACGAATCATCAGCGTAACATAACGTGTCTGTTCCGTTGAGTGTTCCATTTAAAGTGATTTGGCGTGTTTTGCAAATTTGACTTTCTGTGGAATATTAAGATCATAATTGGCAAAGAAGAAACTATGAATAGGGTATTGAGGGTAGATAATCAAGGAGGTAAATAGGAACTTACAAAAAATTAGTATTTAGATTCTAAAATATAAACAGTCAAATACAAAATAAGAACTTAAAAGAAAATAAAAATGGCACATTATGCATGTAGGCTGATGAATCTGGGTTCGAGGTTTTTACAGGTCAAAATATGATAGTCAGGTTTTTGTTTAAAAGGTGCTTCGATAAATATGCTGTGTGAGGTGATGACAAACTAAGCGCAATATATGACACCACACTATTTCATCAACGGAATTAATTGTTTGTTTATCCAAAACGTTTCAGAAACAGCTAAAGTATCCATGCATACATTTGATTAGGTTAATTTTGGGGGTAAAATTATAAAAATGTTGTATTCGAAATGATTTCTAAACCTGTCTTGACGTTGTCAGGGGTTAAGAGGGGCCAGACTTTTTGCGTGAGCTTTATGACAAGCATTTTAAATTTTAGATTTACAAATGTTAAGTTTGATTTACTGCAATTATATTGGACTATAATAATGTACTATTATGTTAACAAATTCGTATTGATTTGTACGTATACCAATTTATGTGTAAATTTCTCTTTCAGGCTAAGATTTAAAAGAAATTTCCGAAATTTGTATCTATTCATAGTCACCAAAAATTGTCTTATGAATACATATACAATAAATAGATCATATCTTGAATGATTTAAATATGCTTGAAATAAATCTTCTAAATGAAGACTTTAAAAATTGTATTTATCTATTTTTTATTTATATTTATTTATTCATTTCATATGTTTGTTTTTTTGTTTTTTGTTTGGGGGGCCGAGGCAACAACATATTCAGCAGAAATAGTCGATGAAGTGATACATTAATTGAGATATAACATTTTTGGAATTACCAATATCAAGTTCACATATGTAGCCCGGAATATCGGATCCTCCTGTGCAATTTCTGTCGCTCCAAGCGTACTGAGATCCCTCTTGTATCATAAAGCAAGATGTCCCATCATCAAAACGATTGTTGGCCCAGAACGGTAGATCCATCCCATTCATCCATTCCGGAAGGTCAAACTCGTCCGTTGTGATTCCAATCCAATATTTCTGTATATCCTCGAGTTTTGAAACAAGAAAATCTTGCTCGGTTTCGCTCTCTATGTAGACAAGATGGCCTCCTTCACTTTCACATTGGGACTTTGCTTCTGCTTGAGGATATTTGTTTGAGGAAAACTTGTAACATGATACGTTGAACCGTTCTAGCCCGTTCGCGCAAACTAGTCATGCAAATAGAAAGGGATGAGAACGAAGCAAATATTTTATTTAATAGGTACTTAAACCGCCGATCCAGACCAATTTACATTGACTGCTCGAAATTTACCATTGATTATCACATTATCAATGTCATTATTACTAGTATTCAAGTCATTTTTCAATGAAACAAATATCATTGAAACTATTAATTTTTATGACATTTTATGACGGTTGTAATTTGGATTGACTGATTTGACAAAATATTGACAAGTTTCCGTAATCTGTTTCCGTAATGATTATAAAATCAATTATTTACAAATCTATACATTGTACGACCAGAAATGGTAGCAGACAGGTTGCCACGGTAGCTCAGTCCCAGTAGATCGTCAGTGTTACATTCGGGGGTTTCTGTGAATCAAAACGAATACTAGACTTAGAATTCGCCACTTGAATTCATCCATTCGGGAAGACCAAACTCATCCGTTGTTATTCCGATCCAATGGTTCTGTCTATTCGTAATTTGTGAAACAATACAATCCTTCTCAGCTTCAGTCTCTATGTAGACAAGATGACCACTATTATTTTCACATTGGGACTTTGCGTCTACTTGAGAATATATGTTAGAGGTAAACTCGTAACAGGATATGTTGAAACGTTCTTGTCCGCTCTCGCACTCTAATCATGCAAACAGGGATGAAATCAAAGCAAATCTGATATTCAATTGAATACTGAAACCGTCGAAGCAGCCCGCATATTATTCACTGTTCGATACTACATTGTTATGATTGTTAATAACTAATATAATTTATTTATCAGGATGCTCCTCATAATATCCTTATGACAAAGAAATCATTACGTTTTCAGTACGGTAATATAATTAATCCTAGTGTTATATGCTGAACAGAAAAAGGTAATCATAACGATTATGGCATATGGTCAAAAGAGATAGAGATCTGATATGAAGAGCGCTATCCCCCTTACTATATTGCTAGATTATTAGTGTAAATTAGTGTAAAATATGACAGAGCATACACATTCAATGGCAGAATCAACCTTAGTCGAGCAAATTCGGTTCAGAAATGGCTAAAATATCTATGTCGCCATTCTGATTTGTACATCATTTATCCAGATGCACACTACATCTTTTTGACATGCACCTGTGTAACTTTGTGCACACCCCCCATCCCACTCCACTTTGCTCCCAGCTTACTGATACCCTCCCACGTGCCATTCATTGTTTGTTTACCATATTCCGTTATACAACCCCTTTGTTCCATATGATGTTCTTTCATTGTTTATCTCATATATTTCTAGCCACCAAATGAGTCAACATGTTTGTTTGTGCGTATGTCCACTCTAGCCCGCTACAGCATTTACATCTCTTTAATTGTATCCGCATAGTTTGTTCTTATTCACTTCAGCTTTTTGGTCACTGGTCCCACCTTCCATTTAAACTTGTGTATGTATTGTCCTATGTGGAGTACAGTTAGTTGTGATTTGTTTGTTGAAATGACAAATTAATTAGAACATTATTTGTCCTTTTATGCCCAAGGTGTAAGCATTTCTTTTAAAGGTTCAAAATTATTCCATTATTGTGGGCGCGACTAAATACATATTGTTATACCTATAAATACGTCAGTCGTCTCTCAACCAATTCTGATCAAATACAAAATTAAAATTGTATGCTATATGAAATTTGGGTTCATTTTTTATTATCTGACAAACAATTTTTTTGCAGCGTCTTCTCTACCAAAACTTTCCATTTGGGTCCAACGACATCGGTGATAGGGAACAGTCTGGTCTTATGTTGGTGCTCATATTGTTCTACTTATTGTATGAGACACTTTGAATCATATACCTTCTCTCCGTTTCACTATGTTTTTGGTTATATCATTGTTCACATTTATATATATCTAACACCACTTACCATCAGAATTTCCTCCATCTTCAAACTCACAAATGGATCTATAGCTTTTACCACACAGTGTACTACGCCATTCTACGTTGTTATCATTCCGCCTGATCCTAAAACACGACCCTCCGAAAGAATCCTCAGAGCGCCAGTCGGTGTACGGTATTGCAGTCCCATCCTCCCAAGCCAGGACACCCTCGATTCTCGTCAGTCCAATCCAGAAGTCTCGGGACGGTAAGATAAAACTGACCTGGGTCGATGTAAATTTCTGCTCCTTGTTCGAGTTGATATAAACGAGGTGCATGCCCTTATTGATGCAGTCTTGCTTAGCAGAGGGGTGACTTGTTGGGGTGGTAACAAACTGGTAACAAGACTCGTCAAAGTAGATTCCTTCCCCACATGCTGTGTTGAATAAACAAATTACGTAAATAATTATATATTGAAATATGTAATACAGGCATACCGTTCAACAACAACATTTACTTAGCAATTTAAAAGAAACGACATTAAAATTTACCATCTAATCTTAATGTACAAAATCGGGGAGTCAGTCGGACCATATAATGATGACTGCCTGTTGTCAAGTTGCTTTAGAAAAGACCTGAAATAAAACTTTGATTTCACAGGTTCAACTATGATTCTAGACTAATTAATAAACAACTTGATATAAATCAATACATCTTGGTCATCAAGCATGATGTTGGGGACAAATGAGGCTGTGCAAAGTGAACGAAACAAAGAATCTTAAAACATCCTTAAACAAATTTTACTATACAAGGTGTCTGAAATGTTGTAAGGGAAAGTGAATCACCGACACATTTAAGTTCCCTTTAAGCCACTCCCCTACCTAATGACCCTACTAAAAACTCTCCTTCCTACATATCGTAAGCATAGGCCTACCTGGTGGCAAACGAAGTTGACTAGGATGCACCTGCATGCACTCTGCCACAAGAGGACGCTCCGTATCAAAATCTGTAGACCAAATTGTTTAATTTTGTTAATCGTGTTCGTTTAATCACTGTTTGTTGATATTTAATTTACGTAAGTCATTTCACTTTCAGGATATTCAATATTTCCAACAAATAGCTCTGTGAACCAACAAAAGTTAAAGGGATTTAATAACTTGCTTGCGATGTGCAAAAAGCGATGAAT
Source organism: Dendraster excentricus (assembly GCA_031471515.1). NCBI lineage: Eukaryota > Metazoa > Echinodermata > Echinoidea > Clypeasteroida > Dendrasteridae > Dendraster > Dendraster excentricus. The sequence continues at coordinate 6,174 of JAUELG010080328.1, read as the reverse complement.
GGTTGATGCAATGTATATCGTTATCTGATATGTCTACAGGGTATTGTGTGGTCATTTCAAGTCAAGTGGACATTGCATGGCTGAGTTATTAACAAAAATGCACAGTAATATTCAATACTCACTGCATTTACTTTGTACATGGCTCTAAAACTACACCCGTGTTTTTTAATACTGACAACTTCAATCATACACATTTTTGTAACGAAAGGGAAATTTGAAAAACCGAAACCTGTCCAATGGTTGTATTTTAAGTACGTTTAAAACAAGGTAGGAATGAACCGCTAGAATTCAAAGTTATAGAAAAGTGAATATGATATACAAGGTCAACACAGGCAGTGAATGAATGATGAATGGAGAATTAATATGTCAGTGGAAATACATATTTTCTTGAGAAAGCTTTCCTAAAAGCAACTAAAATAGACGCTCTCTTTTAAAATTTCGTAGGAGATGAACCGCTTGATAAAGAATTCTAAGCAAGTAACAAGAACGATTTAGGAGGAAGCAGAGAAGATCCCAGCAGTTAATTCGAAATATAAACGAAAAAAAAAAGCTCTCAAACCCTTCACACAGACATCTGCACGAAAGCAGATCAAGTATACAACTAAATAGGACAATCCGAAAAAAAAAAACACAAGACAGATATAGCGAAAGAAGAGCTCGAAAGTAATAACGAACCCAACATGATCAATATAAAACTGGTGGGAGGAAAAATACTCTCATCACAGAAATCTAAAGATAAATGTAAGAGGGAAGTCACAAAGTTGACATCACAAAACCATCGATTAATATTATAGCAAACAGTACAAAACTGAAAACCGAGATTGGAAATCAGAAGAAAACTAAAATAAAAGCAAAAAGTTTTCTATTTCTAGATAAAACGAGGAAAGGAAGATTCCAGGAAAAAGACCAGGTTAACTGCTGACATATTGAAGCTGGGAGGAGAAGCATTGTTCAACATCATCCTTCAACTGGAAAAGGTTCCTACCCAGACCTGATCTCAAACTATCATACTGTTAAAAAGGAGAACTATACAACTTACTACAGACTATTTGGTTTGCTACCTTACATGTACAAAGTCTTTGCAAAAGTCCAAATACAGCTTGATGAAAATCGATCCAGAGAACAAACAGGGTTTCGATCGGGATTCAAAACATCAGATCATATACACCCCTTAGGTCAAATTATTGAAAAGGCGAAGGAATATGGTTTCAAAATCTGCCTATGATGCGTGGCTTATGCAAAAGATATACGATAGTTGAGACCACAAGTCATTATCAAATGCTTTGGAGAAATTGTGAGAAATACACCCACCCCATCAAAGCTATTTAAACGGGTCCAAGCGCAAATGTCATCTGGAGAATACCACAGCAATGCTTACAAAATCCTAAATGATCAGGCAGGGTGATCTAATTTTTCCAAATCTCTTCTACAGTAGCCATGGAAGACGTCTTCAGAAGCGTGAATTGGCAGAGAATTTCAATAAATTGGGCATATCTGAATCATGTAAGGTTTGCAAATCAGATTATAGGCAGAGGTGAAGTTACTCTTTGTGTTAGGTTTAGATAAAACAAAAAAGGGCCACGGGTCAACCGACTTACCTACAACGTTAGCCACGACCCGCCATTCTGCAAAGTACAGGGCGAGGAACAAGATGATGTAAGTCCTCTCAATCTGACCCAAACTTCTAGCCATTTTTGTCTTCGAATGTTAAGATCATTAAGACGAGGATGCTTGGGTGACTAATTGTCCAGAGAAAAGCGTCCAGATTCTTATTAAGCATGGAAAGTCAATTCAATTGTATAGTTCTTATTTGCAGGACATCCCATTTGAATCCACGTTGTTAAGTAAACAAGTTCATATCAAACGGTAGTCATTCGAGATGCGGATGATTTTGTGTTGGTAGATCCAGTGAACTTACATTGCCGAATTATGAAAAACCTCCGGCATTTAGGTGTGATAATTGAATGATTCTAATGTATTCGTGTAACCACGCTTGGATAGTATCAGTCAGTGCCAGTATTAATTCAGAGTAGTTTATACGAACTCATGACGTCAGCCTCCAAATAAAATAGTTGTATAGTCTAATTTAACCGGCGCTCGAAATTCAGTTAATACTAGCGATCATCAACTTACAGTAACGTACTATGTTAAATTCCTTGCTCACAAATGAGAAGCACAAGGTTCGTATGACATAGCCTGATACAGAAAGAAGTTGTAATGACTGTCAACTTTCCATAAATAGAATAGGGAACTTGTTCGTTAAAATTGCTTCACAATAAAGTAATAGGAACATTGTTTACGCGAGTTTACCTCAAGAGTGGGCGACGGTACACATCAGCACCACGTGATAAGAATCTCTTCGTCACACTTCATCACTGCGTCAATACTGACTTCCAGAATGGTTGCGTGCACAGTAATACACGAGGTAAAAGTCATCCTTACACAATAATACATTCTAGGCTCACAGATGAGATACACACACCAAAAAAATCATGATTAAATGGTGCTCTATGGTAACAAACTGACACATATCATAGGCTTATACGCAAATACGTGATACCTTTAACTGAAAATGATATAATGTAGGTATGCTAGCGAACCGATAACAATTTTGTTAAAATTGCTGCACTAACAACGTTATGGGATATTTGCTCATTGGATTGGTTAATTGTGTATACTATTGAATATAAAAAAAAGGGAATAGGGAACAAGTTTGTTAAAAATTGCTGCACAAATAAAGTTAGGGGGGACAATTGCTCACTGGACTATATTGATACAACCGCAAGTTCACGTTTAGATGAATCAGCATATTGAGAATGAATACAATGGTTCACATCAGTACAAAGTGAAGAACAATCTGCGTCATACAAAATCTTCTCGTTAGTACCGACTCCGGGGTGCACTATTATATTTGGGAACAATCATCATCTAATAGTTACTCACTGCAATATTCCTTGCTCATAATTCTGATTAAATGGCGCCTCATGGCTACATTATTGACACACTAAGTAGGCTGATATCAGCAGAGAAGTTATAATCATCAAATGTATATAGATATGATGAGTGAAATATAGGGAACACGTTTGTTTAACTTGCTGCACAAACAAGTTAGGGGGTAAATGACTCACTGGAATAAATAAATGCAACCGCAAGTTCACTTTTGGGGCTCAAAAGAAAGAAATCCATATACACAAATGTTAACTATATAACAAACAAACATGTTCACCCCCCCCCCCAATTTCGAAACCGTTCCGCGGCCCCTGCCACGTGATTAGGATATCTGCGTCACATGTAATCATCGCGTCAATATCATAAATGCCAGTACTCACTACCAAAGTAACACGGTATAACACATAAAAACACGATATTTTAATGCGTGAAGCGAGTTAACCCTGGACTAGCATGACCATGATGACTGCGGTTTGGAGGCTTATTGAGAATGAGGAACTTGCCCGCAAAATATTGAAACAAAAAATATCTATTTGCCCAAGGCGCTATTCATCTATGCAAGTGTGGTATCTGAATACAAATAGCGCAAGCCATATCGAAGGACAACGAAAAATGCGTACAGTGGCTGACTGTATTGTATGTGTGACAATCATAATCTGCAAAATATGGGATAATATCCTTTTAACAAGTGAAAATAATCATCAGTCTGTTACAATATGATTTAATTAGTTTGATTGTCTGATTGTGGTTATCTAAAAAAAAAAAAAAACAGACACGATATACAGGCTAAACGTGGTGGAATCTGTACATCAATAGTTATAAATTTACTAAAGTTTGTATTTAAGGTCTAATATTGTACGGACTTGCTCTTTATATCCATGTTCTGTCATCTATAATTACTTGCAGTATTTTTTTTCATAATAATAATAATACACGATTCTTAGAACGCATAACACTATACCGTCTCTATGCGTGTAAAAAGACATACAATTATACCTATAACTATCTAAATTGTCGCATAAATAAGTGAGTTTTAACTGTGTTTTTATGTGGCGTTCAACTGGTTTGTTTATTGATATGATATAGCACTGGGCTAAATGAAGCATGGGACAACACGGTGATATAACTATGAGTTAACTTTGATATAACTATGATTTAACTATGATATAACTATGATTTCAGTATTTGTGTTTGATATGAAATATATGTATAACACTTTGGAAAGGGTTGTGCTATTCATAAACAATACATTGAAACACCACCACTCACGGAACCATTATGCACTTATGGTTCCGTATGCGTCAAATGTCTGTGTTTGCGCAGAATATACAGGGTGGCCCCCCCCAAAAACCGGAACGGGACACTTCCCAAAATAAATTACCCAAATGTATATGTCCATCGCATAGGGTGTCTTTTTAAAGAACAACGACACCAAGTACAGCATTTTTGGTGGTGTTGTTTTTATTTTAGGGCGCTGCGAGTGAGACCATGTCAGTTACCAATTATTGTCAATTATCACCTCGTCGACGCCAGTTAATAAGCACTCCCTGCCCGTCATACTAGTGTGCGACCGTACCTATTCTATTGGCATACGGCTGAGCGCACACTGACAATAGTGCGCGATGATAAGTGCTATGAATAGCGGCTCCGTGCGTGAAACTTGATGTACCAATCATTGGCTTATTTAAAACTGGCTAAAAATGGACCTGACATGGTGTCATTCACAGCGCTATAAAACAAAAACTACACGACCAAATTTACTGTTCTCGGTGTCGTTGTTCATTTGAAAAGACACCTAATCCGATGGACATAATACATTTTTAACTATAATTTGGGAAGTACCCCGTTCCGTTTTTGGGGGGCCACATGTGCGTTTGGAGACAATAGAGCTACGTAAGCCCCTAAGTCTTAGGCAATAGTCGTAGCCAATGTCTAATATGGTTTTCAACCACAATAATTGTCAAAAGTAGGTAAAGTTCGGTCATGCGTCGGGAAAATTTTAGCCATGCGTCCGGTTAATTTATGCTATGCATCTGGCAAATTGTTTTACCAGTCGCATGACTGAGTGAAAATATGATTTTCCCTTTTGTTGCGCCCATTTTATAAGACAAATGCTGCAACCCAGGTCAAAAATTCCAATAAAACCAAGACCCATAGGAAACCCATAGAGACCCATAGAGACCCATATGTCTAACGGTTTCGAAGGGACCTATTGGTTTCAATAGGGAAAATAGAACATGGTTTTCTTTGGATCTATGGGTCTCTATTGGTCACTTTGAGTTAATATGGGTTTGTATGTTATGGTTTTTGTTGATCCCATAGAAACCTATAGAATATTTGTTTGAGTTTGTATGGGAAATTCGACTTGGGAAAGGCCCATAAGACCCATAAGGCCCATAATGTCATGGATCGGTAATAATTGGATGCACTCTTTTAACTTTGCAAATGTTCTAAAAGCCATTCCAAATGTTACCTCGTGCATCCAGTCTTACCGATCCACTCACACATGTGCATTATTGTATGCTGATATATGAACTAAATATTGTCTGAACAAAGTCTTAGTTTTACGAATCACCCATGCACCAACACATACAAATACAGACAAAGAAGCATGATATACAATACATTTTAGAACATTATAACAAGGCGTCAAATATATTTGTGCAAGTCTCATTTTTAATATTCTGAGTACCATATACAATATTTTTGTACCGGTTAGAAATGTAAACATTTACAAAAGATATATGTTTAATTAAAGCGTTTATGTAGTACATGGTAATTCAGGTTAAAATTGTTTTAAAAATGTCTGAAAATAAAGAAGTAAGTTCAGGTGTTGCTTATCCATGTGTTTCTGTGTGCCATGCACGTACAATATATCATAATGTACTTGTTAGTTTACATCATTATTTGTGCGAATTTAAACAATTTTTTTCCACAACAAAAAAAAAAAAATAATAATTATGAAATACTTGTACACGTGATACGATACTGTCCTTGTTATTAGGCGGTCTTTACTGTACTACAATGGCATGTAATTTGCATCCGTATATGTGCATAATTGGATATTTACAGGGACTTAGTAAAAATATGTTCTTATAACCCTAACAATCTAATTTTATTCTAGCGGTTCTCTAATACCATGTTTACGTCATATAAACAGTAGAAGCATGGAACAGGTTTTGGTTCTTTGAGGGGTGTAGCTTTAAGTAGTTCTTGCGATCCCCG
>JAUELG010080218.1:0-10885 GCA_031471515.1 Dendraster excentricus | reverse complement strand
TTGTGGGGGGGGGGGGCTGGAGCCCCCCTCCCCCACCAGTACGCCAGTGCTGTTAATACACCTATTTGTTATACATGTAATGTTTTCGTTCTTCTATAATTGTTTAATAATAATATAATGTCATTATTTTGAAAGAAAAATTAATCAAATCAGATCAATCGTTTAAATGTCGTCGTGTCCCACTGAGCATACGTATCGGAGAAACAGTATATGCGTGATGATCATAATGATGGACATTATGATGAATTTATGGGAGTTAATGAATAGATTAATTTGGCTGTATTAAAAAGGATAGTACAGTTCTTATACTTATTTTTTTTTTAAAGTATGGACATTAAATTGTCTTTTCTCTTTAATTATCCACTAAATAACTGACTGATTGTGTATTCCAATTGATATTTTAGATGTTTCCAAACCTATCGGGTTAGACAATTTTTGTTTTATGTTTGAAATCACATACTCTTCCAAGGAGAACACTTACATTTTCATATAACTTTTTTAATTGAACACCCCTCTGCACCGATACCACTATCCATTTAACGGGGTGAGAGGTGGGAGGGGATTCACGCCCACTCACTACACTCGCTTTCTGTGCAACTTTTTCCCAAATTTCGAGAAAAAAAATATGAGAGGGAATTGTTGTTCGAGGGAACTACTTTTTTGATGTCACCTAAAGGCATTGTGTTTGGGACATTATATGGGATTATAAATCATTAATGCGTTATTAATGTTATTTACTTTAACCTTGTGTAATCTGTCCACTTTGAGTTCCTGACTGAGTCTGTATGAAGTAAACGGTTGGTAAGTGTAAAAGATTTATTTTATAAGGCATATCATTCTATTCTTCATCATACGTATATATTTTTAAACGGAATACTTAGTAATTCCAATCGATAATATAATTTGACAATATTGTGGTGTTCTTGAATGTACATTGAACAATTTTTACATTGAAACTGTCAGCTGTAAAATAAAAAATATATAATGCACAAATCAGAACAATTTTCGTTTAACGTTGTGTACCTTTCGTAATTGTAATTTTAAAATGTATAATTGGAATACCAATATGAGTTTAACGTCTTTCTTAATATTGCTCTGCTTATAAATGTGCTCTTACCCCCCATTTCACCTCCTAGCTACGCCACGGTCCATCCTATATCAGTTTGGCACAGGCCTTATAATTTCCTTCTAAAAACACGGTTCATATCACAAATGAAAACTCTTAAACACCTTTGTATACGTTTCTTTATATTTTTTTTTATTGTGCCCACAATAATTTTTTAACCCCCCCCCCAATTCGTCCGACCACGCTACGTCACTGCTTTCTCCCATAAATACAAAAATTGTCATTGCTTCTATTGATAATACACTGCAATGACATATGTGCGAGCCGCTGGATTTCTAAAGAAAATTGTGAGTATTTTGACAAAGGTGCTTAATGCCTTTTATTACGTTCTACGGTTCAGATCAAGTGTAACAATAGGCGTCCAACCTTTATACTGACAAATATCATTGTCGTACTTTTTTACAATTTCTGTTGGTCTTACTTCAGTGAATTCGAATTGATTCACGTGCATAATGATTAATGCCTGACGCTGAAAGCAAATGAGATATAGAGTGAAAAATATAAAATATAATTATTCCCATATATACACTACTAGCTGAGAGATGTATTGTGTGATCAGCGATGTTTGTAATGTTATCATGCAGTTGAATAACCCAAGTGAAACAAGTATATACCATGCCGTCTCTTAACAGATTTCAAATTGTGTATGGTACACATATTTTGTGGAAGTTCGTCAACATAATACATTAACGTTAGGCAAAAGGGTAATTTTTTATAACAGCCATGATCGACTCAATCCTTTATCTAATTATTCAGCGTACATCTAGTGATCGTTGTTACTAGACTCCATAAACATATCAATCTATCCAAAAGTCGCAAACAAAATTTTATGTGCATTGTCAAAATTTAGAATAACAAACGGGAGCAGGGCCAATCGCGCCATTTTCACGAATAATGCAAACGGAGGACAATGGACATATGGCTGTATGTATTCACACGACTCACCAAACTCGGCATAGTATAATATACACAATTAAGTTGTAAGTGATTCCAACAAATATTTGTTACGTCCCACGTGGAAGAGATTCTTGGACCCTTTCGAACTTAGCACACTGGTTTAAGTGGTTGGCATGAAGAATACATAGCATAATTGCTAATTGGAACTTGATATCCAACGACGTTTGATTACGAGCCGGAAGAATGAATAGGTGGTACTTGGTACTATTTTGGTTTGTTTTGTGCTGTCATCTTGCATCCGGACAGCGTAAGTAATATTGATATAATGTTTATTATTGTGTAAAGTGGCAATTATCATGTTTGAAAATTACTATCAGAATATATATTAATCTCCACATTCAATCTGTAAGACTATGAATGTAATATACGCCCGGCAGGTATTTGTAAAGATTTGCTGATATGAACAAGATGTTTACGATATAAAAATAACTCAAGTCATTCGCGATAGGATTGCGTGATCATATCTACATGAAGATAAATGTTTTACTTCAAACAGTCTTGCAATGCGGAAAACGCATATTTTTGTTGTTTGTTTCATCTCTATAATGATGATGTTAAGAGAGTGTCTGGAGAAGGAATTACGGTTGCAACGCGTTTGGCGGAAGATGGAGTCGGTTGCACAACGTGCTCTCCTGAGGACCACATCAGCAGTATAAAGTGCCACCTGAACTTGATGATGAATTGAATCTTCTTTCATTCGATCTTCGAGACTAGTCACGTCTTCCTGAATTTGAAAAGCTATTATCTAGCTCGCTAAAAAGGTTATATACGACGGTTTCCTGTAATCATGCCGATACATTTAAAATAAATTAAAAACTAATCTTGTCTAGCACTCCGGAAGTTTTGGGTAAAAATATTGATGTCACATAAGTTTAATTTCCTTGAAGTGATATATTGTTTTATTTTGTTGAGGAGATGATTCTTTATTTCGATAATTTACATATCAATTCGTTTTGCATTGTCCAGGTGTGACATGCGAATCCGTTATGTCAGACACTATCAACGTGTTCACAAATTACGGCGTGATGGTAGACGGTTCCACAGATTACACGTTGGCCTACAACCCCCCAGAGTTCGCTCCCGGGATGAGGCTACCATTGGGGACCAATGAAGTCACCGTCACGGCTGCTATGAGGACAGGATCTATGGCAGTGATTGGAAGCTGTACATTGGAAGTTACGGTAGACCGTGAGTATTATGACAAGGATAACATTCATGGCGTCATTCAAAACAATAAGTTAAACATTATTATAACTTCCAACCAAATTGAAAGAGCAGGAATTAGTACTTGACGATGCAAAATATTTTTGTTTGTATTCTTCAAACGTTGTTTCAAGTACAATAGTCGCCCATGCTTTGAGTGTCCTGGTCGGGATGCGGTGACACCAAGTGTATGTGTATTTGTAATTTAAACATTAATTTGTATTCTTGCACTGCCTTTGCAGTACAAGAGCTGCCCATCGAGTGTCCTGGTCTGGTGGGAGTTCTCGTAGTCCCCACCGATCCTGGTCTAGCCACGTACACCTACCAGCCAATCCCTGTCATGAGGCTTCCCAGCTCATGGACGTACATGTACTATGGACCAATCACAAAGACGACTACATTTTACGATAGTAGCACAGACCCTGTGCTGAGCGTGGGTCTTCATGGAGTGAGGTCAGTGATCAGTGATACAGTGCTGAACAAGACTTGCGTGTTTTCTCTTCGTATTGAAGGTAGGCGCCAATTATTTATTCGAAGTGCATTGTATTATTCATTGATTGATTACGCATTCAAATATTTTATAGACAAATATCAATGGCCCCCATATGCCCCAAAACATTCTTACAATAGTTGAAAGAGCATCTCTATCAACATTAACTATAAAATAACATCAACTATAGTAACTATAACAACAACAACAAAAAAAAAATACAAATAAATGTATCATTATTTTCAAAAGAAGTTAAGACCAGTTAAATGTTGGAATTATTCTTCTACTATACTTAATGCGGGGACAATATTCATAAACGTATACATACAGAACATGCGCAATATAAAGCAGCGACCTTTATTAATTTGGTATGTTAGTATATTTAAATACGTTTACAATTCTCAGAATTTTTCTTTTTACAGACCGAGAGCCACCGACGATCGTCTGTCCAGACGACATCTTCCAAACAACGACGAACATTGCATCATACAGTGTACCTGCAACTGATAACGTAGGAGTCGTTGGACTCTCTTTCAGTCATCTACCTGGATTCCCATTACCTAATGGACCGACAGTGGTGATCGCCAAGGCACACGACGCGGCTGGGAACACAGCCACGTGTAACTTCACCGTGACAGTTGACTTAAGCAAGTATATCGTGTGATACAAAATGGAGATAGATATGTTTTTTGGTCTTCAGACATGGAAATGTTACAATGAAATGTATCAGCAATTGATAATAGATACGATATTAACATATATTAACAAATTATATTAAATTCATAATTATACTTATTTAATTGCATCTGGTCACTAGGCTAATAACCGATAAACCCTTTTTAATAATTATGTATAAATAGGTAGCCTAATCAAATTCTTAATAATCGTACACAATACAATGTATAAAGCAATGGTTGCATAAAATACTTAATTATTATAGTATATGAATGCCTTCTCTTGATGTTATTCTAGACACAAGTGAAATTTATTGTTTTTGAAGAACACACTTATATCTAATAATTTAATGTAATATTAAAAATCTCTCAAAGAATTTCAGCAATTAATAGCATGTGATTATTATAGCTGCAAATTAATATTCCCAGAAACAAAACAACAGGAACGGAATATGCATACATTATAATCGTGTATTGGTATTATTATCCTTCAAATGACTACCGGATGGAAACGGTGACTCGTTTGGGAACATTATACTATCATTTTTGGGACAGTACACAAATATAAAAACGATCTCAATAATATGTTTCATGTATTGAAAGATATAAACAAGATTTGAGTAGACGCTAAACAACCTTCATGGCGTGTTTAAATGAAAGTATGACTTGGAATCGTAAAAAAAACACCCCATGAAACTTTTTAATTACGGACCTGCGATTCCTAACAGATGGCACTCGACCTAGTTTCACAACAACTGCGAATATAGGAGCAGTACAGACTTCTACAACCACGGGACAGAGTGCGATGATCACGACATCTGACCCGACCACACCAACCATGGCGATGGCGAGTAGGTCCGCTACCATGACCTCCTGTTTGCCGGAGTCTGCTCACCCGAAAGGTTTGTGTGCTCAGCACATTCAACCCGACGTTTTGTCAAATATTTGTCAGTCATAATGAACATAATCGTCTAAAAGAAAGTACTTGTGTTTTTTTTAAACAAATTGATCTTGAAGTAGTTATTATTTGTAAAAAGTTTGTATTTCCTGTTACTAATCTTCCTTGAATTTAAAAACTAATAATTACAATAAAATTAGAGTAATGTCCTGTATGATCTGCACGGAACATTGTACTCAATAATAGATTTACAAATCATCATAATCATATAATCATACATTTTCCCTGTTAGTGTAATTCATGTTTATAACGTATATTTCATGTTCACACTTCTATCTACAACAGTTGCCTGTTTGTGTCATATACTTATGTTTATATTTTCCATTGCAGGTATAACTATGGGTGTTGCTCTGGGTGTTGTCAGTGTATTTGCCATCGCAATGGTTGTAATACATCTTCGATTAAGGTGAGATATAACATCGTAACTCATTTTGCCAAAAAATTACATTCCATGTTTGTCCGTTACATTATTTTAGAAATGTTAATTTCGATTTTTACACGGTTCAAATACTTAAAATTCACATTAAAAGTAAAAATTGCTAATAATATTAGATGCAAAACTTCTTTCAAAATTTTTATAACTGATATACATGTAGTACTTTTCTCAGTTTGCTGAACATCTATGTTTTTTAAAATTTTTATACAAATCATGTAGGCGTTCCTACGCCAAACTCAAGGAATCCCTTGAACGCGAGCCGACACCATACACCGCCCTCAACTTCGGCAGCGAGGTCATTAACGAGGGGAAGGATGCCAAAGATCCGAGATCATCGACCGTTTCACCATCGTCGGCTCACGAATCGCACACATACGAGATCAATATTGCTAAGGACAGATCGCAAGAGAAGAAAAATAGCATCGAAGAAACAAATAATGACAGAGATAACCAGGATGATGGCCATTATTATGAAGTGTCGGGAGTTTAGCATCCAAGTGAAACTGAAATCATATGCCATCATTGATTCTAGAGGTTCGAGTTCAGCGAACTTACTGGTGTTAATTAATTTTCAATTACTGATTTAAAAGATGCTTATTATTAATATGTGTTATATCCAACTGAAACTGACTAGAAATATGTCAATAATTGAAAATGAGCAAAGAAACAAACTTTGTTGTGTTAATCAATTTATATGTTCTACATGTTTATTTGTTGGTATTCAATTATTGTCATTTTGTTATTATATGCGTAATAGGTGTGTTTATATTATGTGATTTTGTAATACAATTTATCTAATCAAATCGAATCAACCGTTTCAATATTGTCGTGGATAAATCACACAAAAAATAAGTAATAGTGAAGAAATGAGGTACACTGTAGACGAGATAATCATAAAGATCGACATTACAATAACGACGAAGTGACGGCCGGTGTGAGCGCATAATCTGACTGGGCTGATAATCTGTCTGACCATAACCATACAACCTAACCCTAATTTACTGGCTATAGGTCAGATTTAGTGGCTCTAAGTTAGATCTATTGGCTACATAAGTGTATAGAGTAAAGCAGTTGTGGGGTATGATACATGATATTGCCATTTCTAAAATACTGCGGCCCAGACAGATTATCTGATCGGACAGATTATGCGCTCATACCGGGGCCCCGTTGAAAGAAGAGACAAAAATCGATCGTAAGTTACGATTGATCGTAAGTCAGATCACGTGTTTTAGATGCGCAAATCTGATTGGTTGAAACGCGTAAATTGTCTGGCTTAGGATTAATCTTAACTTACGATCGATTTTATCTCTTCCTGCAAAGGGGCCCAGGAGTTAAGAATCTTTGTATTTGGCTGTATTTAACGGGGATATGAGGCAAGAGGGGATACACACCATAACCACCACACTCCGATCGTTATTCTATGCTACTTTCTCCCATTTTGTAATTAAAGACATTTTTAAATCGAGGTGTCGACAGCATATCACCTTGTTAACAGTGGGTGTAATTGTGCGTCATTATGGGGGAATACCAATCTTAACAATGGTTTAAATATTAACAACCAATACCTTGTGTATAATCAGTACAAATTTTGAGTTTATAGTCTGTGTGTATACATTAAATGTAGTTAATAAATTGTGTTAAAGACAGATGTATTTATTTATATACACCGTGGATATATATATGTACTAGTATATTAGTATATACAATTAAAAGCGAATACCAGAAAACCTAATCGTAATTATCATTTTACAATATAATGGTTATATTGCATGCACATTACACGCTATCTGTGTTTATATTATGAGCTGCAAAATAGATCAAAATAAATGATTATATGGAATCACGATAAAAAGTTTAATTTTGATGTATTGTGTTTATTCATCGTAATTGCAATATGGAAACGTATAATTGAAATATTGGTATGTGTCTATATTTATCTTCCCTTATTATTGATTTGATAATATATTTGGGACATTGCCCCCACCCCTACCCCCAGCTATGCCATTGTCAATCCCGCTATATCAAGTTGGGCACTATAGCCTAGGGATTTATTTCCTTTTCAAAATCATGGTGCATTCTCACAAATAAAACAAAATCTTGAACAACTATTTACAAGTTTCCGATATTTTATTAAAAATGATATACATAAACAAAGGTTACACTAATATTGTGATTATGTTTAATTAGCAAACATGACATGACTAATCATTGGTTTACAATACATGCCCATCGTATATAAGTGCAACATTACTGTGATAATCATACAATATTCTTGAAAAGTAAGTAAGGCATCTTGTCTCTACTTGAAATACGCTAGTAGTCATACACATTAATAACTATAAAATGAAATTATAAAGAGCTACTCTAATCAAGTCCTCTCTCTTTTGTTAGTGTCGTGTTAGTGTAGCACATCGAAGAAAATGATCAGCCTCATAAGTATAATGGTATCAGATTTCTATGGTTGTGTATACGATTGTCAACTACTATATACATGATAATGTTATATGCCATGTTAACATGTTTGATATATATTTTTTTCTTATGTAACAATGTTTATAAAGTATTTATCAGCATCAGAAAAGATAACAGGTATACCATCACCTATCATACAGCATAAGTGCATCACCATTCGTTGACATGACTTCAGAAACTTCACATGCTCCTTAATCAGCAGGCAGCGATATTATATTCGAATATCAAAAGATAATTGTAAATAATAAATATACATAATACAAATCACATAGAAAGACAACCATAGTACTGCTTGATATACACTATGATATTGATAACTACTAATGAGTTGAACAATTGCATACAAAATTGCGCGAGTTTATTTATATACGAGATAAATGAAGGCATAGTAAAAACAAGTTTAGATACATGTACCATTTTATATCAGTAATTATCAAATCATGGAAATATGATGACATACTTAATTCTGAACAGAGTTAATGCCAAATGAATTACGTGAAACCATACATGGAATTACATTATGTATACACTTTTCGATTATCTCTTGAAAGGTATACATGGTATAAATGCGTAACTGTAAACTTTTGATAAACAGCTAAATATAAATTATAATCATAAGATACCTTTAAAGCGCACGCTCCGTAATATATATACATTTTTAGACTATCCTTGATAGGTCTCCCGTCATTTGCCACACTATGATGAAACAAGAGTGTGTTTTGAAATATCATATCCAATTTAATCTGTATATTTATACATCAATACTATTATAAAAAGTGACAATATTTGATGGATGTGGTGTGGCAACATCGGTAGAGCGCGCGCTTTCCGATCATGAGGTGCACCCAATGTGTGCTGGTTTGCATTGTATCCCATGACCGGGGTAATATTACCATTGTAAAGCGCTTAGACATGATTATCAATCATATTAGGCGATATATAAATCAAGTATATTATTATTATTAAATTATATTATTATATATATATATTATTATTGTTGATTTATTTTTTCTCTGCCTGTGGTGTTTTTACCAAGATTTAGTGTTGTATGTATTAAACTTAAGTTGGACTTGATATTTATGGAAAGCCATTTGTATATTTGTAGTAAACAAATTAAAGACCAAAACAATGCAAATATTCGAAATTTTTACCAAACATTTATATCATGTTTTAAGGCTCCATGATTTTAACAAAATTTATTGATATTTTTTATCGAACTGTATGGCTTAAAAAAAAAGAAAAAAAAGATTCCTTCAATTTTCCGAAAAAAATAAACCGCTTTCTGTAATACTTCCAAATTAGATTTGAATCTGTATGAATCATAATTATTAAATCGTATTAAGTACATGTATAATTATTTACATAGAAAGACACTCATAGTACTGGTGACAATTTGATTACACTATGGAATTTATATCATGCTGAACGATTTCAAATGAAATTGCGCAGAAGCATATACATGAAAGCGCAGTAAATCTATATACATGTTAATAAATGTTACATCTATATAACACTATTTATGTTACAATGAATATATATTATCGTACTGAAAGACTTAATTCTGAACATAGTTTTAAACAATACCAAATGGATTACGATTACCCAGAATATTACATTACTGCATACACTTTCACGATCATCAGTGTTTTTAAATTGTCTGGGTTTTTTTTTGCAAACTTCCTTTAGGAAGATGTAAATGATATATGCGTAAGTGTAACATTTTACCAAGCAGATTAAATTAAAATGATAGAGAAACATATATACGACTTTTTAGAAAATCTATGATCAGTTTCTAGCCATTTAGGCACATAATGATAAAACAAGAGTAAATGTCATATCCATTTAGTCATATTTATATGTTTATTAATCAACATCAACATGACAAAAAGGAAATAATTGGTAAATAATTTCGTCCTTGCCTGCATGGCCTGTACTTGGCATGTTTCACAGAGATTCAAAGTTGAACTTAATCATTATGGAATGCTAATTGTAGACTTGTAGACTTGTAGAGTTGTAGAGTTGTAGAGTTAAACAGAGTCAAAAGAAAAAGAAATAAAGTTTTTTGAAACTTCGAAAACAAATTTAAATGAAATTTGTATATTAAGCTCCTTGTATTAATAAACAACAAAATAAGCATATTACTTATCAAACTGTATGCCTTTTCAAAAGAACTGATCCACCAATTTTCAAATAATTAACGGCTCTTTAGGTTAAGTTCGACTTTGTATCTTTATGATACGCCCGATGGGATAATAATTTAATTTCAGTAAATTATGAATATTTCATAGTAATAATAATCATGATAACATTTAAAATTATCATCCTAAAATTCATCTTATATTTCATCGCTATAAAATGTATATACCATTGTTTTTGTTTTTATGAATAATGCCATTTAACTTAATTTTTATATGAAATTTAAGTTCCCTGAAAGTGGTAAAGAAAAAAGAATGTATTAACTTCAAGTCACCTTGTCAGACTATGGAAATTTCAACCATTATATATTATAACTCATACACAATTAAGTTTGTTCAATAACTTCTTCCTAGCTGAACACTAAGCACAAACT
>JAUELG010080108.1:0-10885 GCA_031471515.1 Dendraster excentricus | reverse complement strand
TGGGATGTGAGATAATCTTTCTATACAAATCTTCCTTAGACAAAAGAAAGACATTCCAGTACCTGTCGTCAGCTATTTCTAGAGCGTGGGAGCAGCGTAGCGAGGTCGTGGTGTGACGGGGCCATAACCAGGACCGACAAGCTCCGGCAAACTTAGCTTGCCGGACATGGTTACCTTTGTTAGGCTTGCCAACGGGGAATCTGACGTCATTCACATAATATTTGCATACATTACCGAAGCGGTCTATTGCTTAGGCAGTGCGAGCAAAATGTTTCAGCACAAGCAAAAGCGTGTGCAAGCAATTGCTTGAACTTGATCTTTTGCTTGACAAGCTTTTGCTTGAGGCCCATTGAGCCGTACCAATCTCAATATTTCCCTAGCTATACCCTTTAAAAATACGTAAGATTAAAATAGGTTCACTAGCTATTTTATACAATTTTAAAACCCATGATAGCAGTTGCAAATGTCTGAAATCTAAAAGCTTCTGGGAGCTCCGACCACTGGACACCCATTATTAGTGCGCTTTCGCAGTCGTAGATCGTAGTACGTAGAACGGAGAATTGACCAGAAATCTGCGTGTCGTGTGCAAAATCGCCAATTTTACTCGATTCCTACGTTCTTGGGCTCTTATCGCGGACGGTTTTCTGGCAATATAGCGTTCGTCCCTATGAGACCGCTCGATCAGTGTCCGTGGGCAAACGGGGGGCAAATAGCCAATCAGCGGCGCTCGCTGCTCGCAGCGAGGTCAAACGTTCATCATATCAGCGCTCGCATGTGTAGGCTAGTGTGCTGCTGCCCACCTGTTCAGCAAACCGAGTCTATGTCCGCGTTCACCTAATTGCGAAACGGTTTGTAAAATAGTGTTCTTTTAACACGACGGACGGTACCAATAGATCGTTCTTGCCAAATTATACGGTCTACGGTCTACGATTGCTAAAGCGCCGTATTGTCCCCAATTGTGGAACTGTGTGTGCCCCTTGAATGAACAAAGTCAGTTCTTCGGGCCAGTAAGATACTTTCAATAAGCGCATAATAAAACTTATGGGCAGGCGAGTGTGCGGCTTTTAAATAGCTCTCTCAAATTCCCCCCCCCCTCCCCCCCAATCACACAAATGGATCAAAGCCTCATGCTTCCTGCTTCTATTCAAACTGTATATGTCTTCACGAGTAAGCAATATTGTCTTTGGCGAGGAGTCTTAAAACCCCTTTATAATTTTGTATTTTTAATGTTGACAATTACACAGTTCGCCTTCAAGATGGATATAGAGCCGATGAGGGTCGAGTAGAAGTATATTACAACGGAGCCTGGGGAACTGTCTGTGATGATAGCTGGGATATACAGGATGCGAACGTTGTCTGCAGAAGTCTTGGTTTCTCTGGGGCTGAGGCAGCACTGACTCGTGCAGCATTTGTCCAAGGCACAGGCGACATTATTCTGAGTAATGTTCATTGTACCGGGACCGAGTCAGCCATCTTTGATTGTCGTCATGGAGGTTTTGGTATCCATCGGTGCGATCATTCTGAAGATGCAGGCGTCAGATGTGTACATTTAGGTAAATTAAGCAACGAAAACGAAAGTATAAGTTAACAGGTACATAGAGTTGTAGAGTATACATTATTCATATCCAGTTATAAAATATTTTGAATATGGATCAACATTTTCAGTACATTTTTTTTAATTTGTTACAAGAACGTGTGTTTGAAAGACAATCACATGCATTTCCCATTGTTAAAGTTGATTATAAGATTGGCTCTATATATTAAATGTAAGTGAAGGATAATTCTTCATGGTTAAATAAATATGATAAAAAATAAAATCTCGATTGCCTGTCAAGATTCATGTGTAAGTTCATGACTACGCATGGCACAAACTAATGTGTATTCGGAATAATTGCATATATTATACTATAGGGCCTGGATCGGTGGCCTTGAAGGTTTTGTACAGTATATCATTTTATTATGTCAATTAGTTCATCAGGTGGTAGGTGATGGGGTCATGTTGTCCAACAAATACAAACAAGTTATACGTGAAAAACACCACAACGCGCAGAAGTCCATAAACCTTAAATTGATGTAGTTTGTGTAACTATTTTCTCTATTTATACCCTTACACAGTTCGCCTACAAGATGGTGATAATACCAATGAGGGTCGAGTAGAGGTGTATAACAACGGAGCCTGGGAAACTGTTTGTCATGATAGCTGGGATATCCAAGATGCGAATGTTGTCTGCATAAGCATTGGTTTTCCAGGTGCCGCGGCCGCACTGGGTGGCGCAGCATTTGGCCAAGGAACAGGAGATATTCTTCTCGATGATGTAGGC
Organism: Dendraster excentricus; assembly: GCA_031471515.1. NCBI lineage: Eukaryota > Metazoa > Echinodermata > Echinoidea > Clypeasteroida > Dendrasteridae > Dendraster > Dendraster excentricus. The sequence continues at coordinate 8,564 of JAUELG010080108.1, read as the reverse complement.
TGTACTGGAGCAGAGTCATCCATCTTTGATTGTCCTCACGGAGGTCTTGGTATCCATAACTGTGATCACTCTCAAGATGCAGGTGTCAGATGTGAACATTCAGGTAAAATGAGACAGATTTTTAAAACATTTCATCAGTTTAATACAAGTCTTTTCATGTATAAACATGATCACAGCAAGTAAGTACCCCCTATAAATTTTTCATAGATCTCAAAAATTATTTCATCGATTTTGATTATTCAAACGGTAATGGATGCGCAATGTATTACGCACACGATGAGTGGTAAAAAGTTACCATAGCTTTACGTTTTAATCATCAAAATATGAATTTTCTAAAAATGAAGTACCCCAAAAAAGTTGCAATTTCAGCTTTTTTGGGCATCTTGGGTGCATTTTGTATACGAGTAAAAATTACCCAACACACAAATCTATTATGTAATTGCTGCATTTTTTTTAGTGACACCATTTCTAAAAGCATGCATTTTTTCTTAAACGATAGGCCTTTCAATATAAAATTATTGGGGATTAGAATGGCCGAAGTCATGTCCTGTTTTCATGGTTATTTTACGCGGCCTAATTCACTAATCTGTTATGTAATGCAGTTCTACCGCTGCATTGTTCACATTAGCATCGGTTTTCAAAAGCTTACTCGTATACAAAACAAAATGAAAGTGCAACTTTTTTGTTGGTACTTTGATTTGGTAAATTCATATTTTGATGATTATCGGTGAAATCATTTTTGAGATATATGCAGGAATGTTAAAGGGGTACTATTTGTTGTGAGTAATGTATAGTATTTGTTGTCCATAACAAATCAAAACTCTTCCTTTTATATATTCCAATCAATTATTAGAAATTGAACAGCGTGATGAAAAATATGCACTTTAGAATTGGCACATTCATAACATACCTTATTATCAAAACTAAACGAAAATTGTCATCACAAGTAACCATCCTTGTCATTGGCGTGGAGTTTTACAGCCCTTATGTATGCTACTAGTCAGTGGCGTATTGAGCCTAAACTTTTGGGGGGCTCAACCAAATCCGCATCACATGAGCCACGAAGCGGCAAAAATTGTTGACGTCTGTACCGTTTTTTGTCACCCAAAGCCGCGAAGCGGCGAAAATTTGTGCCATATTTAACGTGTTTTTGTAATGCTTTACTTTAAATAATGCAATGTGACGCATGCTTGGGAATGAAATGTGACTTGACATGTCATCAAATTAGGAAACAACCATGATTGAAAATTTTTTGTTTTTGTTTTTTTGTTGGGGGGGGGGTTGTTGATGAAAAGGGGAGCCTTGTGTGAGTTGTGTCTTAGGAATGGCCATGATTCGTAAAAAAAAATTGACCCTTGAAGCAGCGCTCTACCATTTGTTTTATAAAAATAAGATCTGGGTGGGGGGGGGGGGGGTGGTGAGAACTCTAGCTGAACTTGGTGCAGTGTATTAATTGTGACTGTGCAAGGTCTAAAAATTATGTATGCTTTGTGAATTATTGAAAAAAAAAAAGGAATTTATTAAAATTTATTTAGAGATTGTGCCCATCATGAAAAAGTACTGGAGTGAAAAATCAATCAGATCAAGCTGCACTAGTTAGATTTTTGAACCATTTTCTAAGATGAGAATTTAATATCAAATAGCAATGCGTTTATCAATTTGAATTTCATTTGACATGCAGGACCATCTGAAGAGGGAAGTCATCTGGATGCACCGCCCGAGGGTTCTCTGGATGCTGAGATTGATCAACTGCAGGAGGTTGCCATGGAATCACCAGAGAGGTCACATGATCAACAAAGAGAGTCTATTGCTATGGAACCACCTGATGTATCACATGATCTGCAGAGTGGCTTTGTGATTATAGAGATAAAAACTGAGGAAGGAACAATAAATGAAGGTAAAGTAATATCAAGCTGTCAATGCACAATCTAACATACATACTTTGTTTTGTGAGTTCTGTAGATTATAATAATAATAATTAAGAGCCCTTATAATGCATGAGTCCGATTCTTAGGCGTAATATTATTATTACCCCAGTCAACATATATACACTGCAATAATTCCTGGCTTTCCTGCACATTAAGTGCACATTTTCCACTCCATAGGGAGAATTTCAGTCAGTTGCCTATTAGGCGCTCACAATGCTAGGGAAACAACATTCCCTTCTTCCAAATACCCATTTTTATACCCCTGGGTAGAGAACAGCAACTGTGGATAAATTGTCTTGCTGAAGGACAAACGCAGTGGCTCGAGATTAAACTCAGGATCTACAGACTGGAAAGACTAATCTTACCACACCGCTAAACTTAAAAATCAATTTCCTTTCATCATGTCGAACACAGAATTCGATGAGAATAATTCAACAAATCTACATTCAACATATCATGTCCAATGCTGAACATTTAAAGCAATGTTTTAGCCGCTACTGCGAGTTCTGCCATTTGTCAAGCTGACTGAAAATGGGAGCTAAGTGGATGTAAGTTATGCCTTTGCATTGCAACTAGTCTGGGCTGGTTCAGGCAACTACCTTGTCCAGTGATTAGTTGGGTAACTGACGTTTGCATCCCGTGATGCCCCTCAGCCCCCCTCGTCCAGCAATTGTTTGGACTGCATTTTCCTGGTCCATGTACTTGACGTACATGTCATTTGTTGGCTTGGCAGTAGAATAATAGCTTTTTAATTTCTACTTGCCCCCACCCCCCCACACACAACACACACACACCCACACACACAACACACACACACAACACACACACACACACACACACACACACACACACACACACACAAAAAAAAGTTGACCTGCCCATTTATTTCTTGCATAGTAGACCAATGGTTCATCGCCAAAGGGTCAGCCAATCTATAGTAAATTTATAAAATTCTGAAATGATGAAATTTATTGAAAACCGCTATACCGTACAGTCCTTTATACAGATAAATATCTTTTGTCTCTCTTCTTCTTAGGTGATGCTGTTCATTCGGATGCTGAAAATGGTTCGTTGCTACATAGTAAGCCCACATTAGCTCCAAGAGAGATCAAAGTCAAAAGTACATTTCCTCCAATGAAGACACCTAAGATTGTGCTCCAGAAACTACGCATCAGGAAACAAATTGCTAGATGTGAGGACTGTCACAAGGTACTGCCAGGGAGCAGATTCCAGTATTCCTTGGAAGGTACGGAGCAGAACATTGTCATGAAATGTGATAAATGCAGGACAGATGTGACCCAAGCAGCTGAGCTTCAGGATCAAGGAATGCATACTGGAGGAGACATCCCGAGGACAAAGACCAACCATCCAACACTTCATGGAACACGCAGGACATGCCATGATGTCTCGTCAAAGGATTCAGGTAGGGAAGGCGATTTGCATTTTCTATTTTCCTATACACTGGACACTACTCCTGATTCTTTCAATGTGCGTTTCTATAGCACAATGCCCCTCTTATAACAAGGTTCCATTTCCCTGGATATAGCGAGACTCCAGTTATAACGAGTACATTCTGCTCACACACACTCAAGGAAAAACATAAGATATCAACCCGCATATTATGAGATTTCAAAAAAAGAAGAGACTTTGTTTTCCTTTATTTTTTTTTTTTATCTTCTTTTAAGCTGCCGATATTTTTTGTGATTCTTTTTTTTTGTTCTTCTTTATAACTGTGAATGCCTGTGAATGCATGTTCAGTTGAACTGAAAATCAATGGTTTTAATTCGAATTTTGCTGCAAGCGGCGCTGGTCAAAGAACGATTATCACAGCGGTACGATACGGTACCCTATGTCCTGGTATGTGTAAAAAAAAATTGTAATGTAGATTGAATGGCGCGCAGCCAGATAGGTGGTCGGTGGTCATTTTAAGATTTTGTGTGGAGCGCTCCACACAAAATCTGGTCGGTGAACATCATCATGTTTTTGGTCACCCCAGTCACGTGACAGTATTCAGCCGTTTTGATTGTGTATTTTACTAAGTCAGATGATATTAAACATCGATGCCTATGTATTATTGAGGTAGTTCTTTGGTCTTTGTCATTAACTGATTATGTGTGGTATTTAAAACAAGTATCTCAACTGATGATTGGTTCTATGTCAATATCAATCATTGCAGGTAATGCTGATCTTGAGATGGGTGCAACAGGTGCTTCCTATGCCACTACAAATCTGGGAGAAGCAAGGACCAGGCAGGTCCTTCCTGAAGGCACCATAGGTACTTGTAGAACAAGGGTTCCCTCAAGGAAATGCACAGATGAACTAAATGAGGACTGTGATGATTTAATGGGTACTGGAATTCCCCTTGTCTGTGATAGACCAAGAAAATGCAGGATTGGTTCAAAGACTCGCTCTGACAAATGTAATACACAGACACATCCAAATCAACGCTCTTGTAAGAAATTCATTTGCAAGCTTTGTTCAAAGGTATTCTCTAGAAAATGTGTATTATTGGTACACATGAGAACACATACTGGAGAAAGACCATTTAGCTGCAATATATGTTCAAAGTCTTTCTCTCAAAAGTTTGATCTAATAAGACACATGAGGACACATACTGGTGAAAGACCTTTCACCTGTGAGGTATGTTCAAAGAGTTTCTCTTGGAAAATTAATTTAAGAAATCACATGAGGACACATACTGGTGAAAGACCATTCAGTTGCAAGGTATGTTCAAAGGCATTCATTGGGAAAGGTGTTCTGACTAAACACATGAGGACACATACTGGTGAAAAACCTTTTAAATGCAAGGTGTGTCCAATGGCTTTCTTTGAGAAAAGTGCTCTTACAAGCCACACAAGGACACATACTGGTGAAAGACCATTCAGTTGCAAAATATGTTCAAAATCCTTCTCTCGGAAAGGTGTTCTAACAATACACATGAGGACACATACTGGTGAAAGATCTTTCAGATGCACATTTTGTTCAAATGCTTATTATGATAAACGTGTGCTTACAGCACACAAGAAGAAACATACTGGTGAAAGACCTTTCACCTGCAAGGTATGTTCAATGGCTTTCTCTCGAAAAGATTGTCTAACAAAACACTTAAGGACACATACTGGTGAAAGGCCATTCAGTTGCAAAATATGTTCAAAATCCTTCTCTCGGAAAGATGTTCTAACAGAACACATGAGGACACATACTGGTGAAAGATCTTTCAGATGCACATTTTGTTCAAATGCTTATTATGATAAACGTGTGCTTACAGCACACAAGAAGAAACATACTGGTGAAAGACCTTTCACCTGCAAGGTATGTTCAATGGCTTTCTCTCGAAAAGATTGTCTAACAAAACACTTAAGGACACATACTGGTGAAAGGCCATTCGGTTGCAAAATATGTTCAAAGGCTTTCACTCAGAAAGGTAATTTAACAACACACATGAGAACACACACTGGTGAAAAGCCTTTTAGTTGCAAGCTTTGTACCAAGGCTTTCACTGTAAATGGTGATCTCACAAATCATATGAGGACACATACAGGTGAAAGACCATTCAGTTGCAAGGTATGTTCAAAGGCATTCATTGGGAAAGGTGTTCTGACTAAACACATGAGGACACATACTGGTGAAAAACCTTTTAAATGCAAGGTGTGTCCAATGGCTTTCTTTGAGAAAAGTGCTCTTACAAGCCACACAAGGACACATACTGGTGAAAGACCATTCAGTTGCAAAATATGTTCAAAATCCTTCTCTCGGAAAGGTGTTCTAACAATACACATGAGGACACATACTGGTGAAAGATCTTTCAGATGCACATTTTGTTCAAATGCTTATTATGATAAACGTGTGCTTACAGCACACATGAGGACACATACTGGTGAAAGACCTTTCACCTGCAAGGTATGTTCAATGGCTTTCTCTCGAAAAGGTGTTCTGACTAAACACATGAGGACACATACTGGTGAAAAACCTTTTAAATGCAAGGTGTGTCCAATGGCTTTCTTTGAGAAAAGTGCTCTTACAAGCCACACAAGGACACATACTGGTGAAAGGCCATTCAGTTGCAAAATATGTTCAAAAGCTTTCACTCAGAAAGGTTATTTAACAACACACATGAGAACACACACTGGTGAAAAGCCTTTCAGTTGCAAGCTTTGTACCAAGGCTTTCTCTGTGAGTGGTGATCTTACAAAACATATGAGGACACATACAGGTGAATGACCTTTCATTTGCAAGGAATGTTCAAAGGCTTTTTCACGGAAATACGATCTAGGTACGCACATGAGTACACATACTGGTGAACGACCTTTTAGTTGCCAGATATGTTCTAAGCCTTTCAGTTGCAAGCTTTGTACAAGGGCTTTCACTATAAATTTTTAACTTTTACAAAACATTTTTTTGTACAATATGCTCTTGTGAACAATATAGCCCCTAAGACGAGACACTAGCTCAAATTCAAATATAGGCAAAAAGATTAATGCACTACATGAGACATCCTCTAGGGCGAATCAATGGTTCACAGCAGCGTAAGAAAATTTAAAGAGTCCTAGCTACGTGATGCCAACTGCAAAGGGTACAGATGCAATGACTCTTGAAGGATTGAGCTCCGCCAGTTGTGAGGACACATACTGGTGAAAAACCTTTCATTTGCTAGACATGTTCGGAGGCTTTTTCACAGGAAGGTGCTCTAGGTATACACATGAGGACACATACTGGTGAAAGACCTTTTAGTTGCAAGGTACATGTATGTTCAAAGGCTTTTGCTCAGAAATGTAATTTAACACGGCACATGCGCAAACATACTGGTGAAAGACCTTTCAGTTGCCAGGTATGTTCAAAGGCTTTTTGCTCAGAAATGTAATCTAACACAGCACATGCACACACATACTGGTTAATGACAAAGTATGATCAAAGGTTTTCTGTCATGAAGGTAATCTAACACAAAACATGAGGACTTTACTATCTGCCAAATTTACTGCCAAATTTGGAGTCGATCGGAGTATCGATTGCCAAGAAAACTACAAAAAATACAAAAAATAAAATGTTTGCATAATTAATTAGCTCTAATTAGCATATTCTAATTTTTATAATTTTTGTAACTATGCAATATTGTAGACCTTATGGACATCTAGTGCGATGCCAAATTTAGAGTCGATCGGCCGCTCTGCAGCCGAGATCTTAGGGGGGGAAGCCCTTTTAGCCCCTCCCTCAGTTTTTTGAAGGTTCAAAATAGCCCAGTCTTTTTAGGGTTAAGATAAACTAAAGGAGGACTGTGACAATCTAAGTGGTACTGGAAGTCGTCTTGTCTGTGACGGACCAAGCAAGTGCAAAATTAATGCTGAAACACTCTCTAACAAAGTTGAAACACAGATGCATAGAAATGAGCGCTCTTGTATGAAACTCATTTGCAAGATATGTTCAAAGGCGTTCTCTAGAAAAAGTTGATTATTGATACACATGAGGTCACATACAGGTGAAAGACCTTTCACCTTCAAAATATGTTCAAAAGCTTTCACTATTAAATATAATCTAACAAGACACATTAGTGGACTTACTGGTGAAAGACCTTTTACTTGCAAGTTATGTTCGAAACCTTTCACTGAAAAAGGTGTCCTTAAAAAACAAATGAGGGTTCATACTTGTGAAAGACCTTTTTACTTGCAAAGTATGTTCGAAAGCTTTCACTGAGACAGGTGCTCTTACAAAACACAAGAGGACACATACTGGTGAAAGACCTTTTACTTGCAAGTTATGTTCGAAAGCTTTCACTGAAAAAGGTGTCCTTAAAAAACACATGAGGGTTCATACTGGTAAAAGACCTTTTACTTGCAAGGTATGTTCAAAAGCTTTCTTTAAAGGGAATCTTAACGAGACACATTAGGGTACATACTGGTAAAAAACCTTTTACTTGCAAGGTTTAAAGGCTTTCACTGAGAAATCTCTTTTTAGAAAACTCATGAGGACACAGACGGGCGAATTGTAGTTACAATTCAAATCCTTCCTTTTGGAAAGGTGACAAGATACCTGAAGACATATAATGGTGAAAAGGCTTTCACTTGCAAGGTAGATTTTAATGCATTCACTCTGAAAGATAATCTAACAATGCACATGAGGACACTTACCTGTGAAATTTTTTCAGTGACGTGATCGCAAATGTTACATACCACCCAAATCATTGATCCGATGTATGCAAATTTGATATCCAAAGATGCTCAGGACTAAGCGAAACAAAGGGGTCATGAAATGGCACTCTTAAATATTTGAGCATTGCAAAGTAATCGTGAAAAAATATAGGATTAGGCAAAATTAGCTGCCATCTTTTAGGTTTGAGAAAACACATAAGGCCATTCAATACGAGAAAGACGTTGAACTTGCATGATATGTTTAAAGGCTAGAGTAATTAAAGTAGATAAGGGGAAAAGGAAAGGCATTGAGTATGGGGGTATTAAATGCCTTCCAATAATTCCCCGCACCCCCCCCCCCCCTCAAATAAAAAATAATAATAAAAACAAATACAAAAATGTGAGGTAATTAAAAACTGAGTGTCAAATTTGAGAGGACATGCAATTTTAATGGCAGAATAAACTTTATTTGGTCGAAATCGGCCCACAAACGGCTGAAATATCAATAAATGTA
>JAUELG010079997.1:0-10886 GCA_031471515.1 Dendraster excentricus | reverse complement strand
AAACTAGATGAACTCGGACAGTGTATATCACCGGAAATAGTAATGTGTAAACAATAAAAATAAAAACCAGATACCAACATTTGAGTCCTGGTATTTTGTTTAGCCCGTGTATGTTTAAACATCAGGAGGAATGTTATCATAATGTACATACTAACCTACGCATTTATTGCACTTTTCACATAATTATATGCACTTATAAAGACGCGAGAAACGTTTGTTTGTGCACTTCTAACTCTCTCTTTACGAATTATGAATATATTGGTACTGACCGTTGTCCCGGCGACAAACATTCTATATAGTTATACAACATAATATGAATGACGTATACATGCCTGTTTCAATAGCAAGTTTGAATTGAGAATTGTCAGTCAATATGATTGGTACAATATATCCGAGATTACCAGCTATTTCGTCATTCTCACCGTGAACTCCCCTGTACTGATTACAAAGTCAAACTTAGCAGAAATTAATTTTTGTGACAACAGACATCAAGGCATGTACAGTATGATGGTCACTTTGTGTCTTACGATCACGGCCAATGTAAAACAAAAAAATACACCACGTCTTTGCATTTCCCAAATGACTTTGTCCCAAATGGTCATATTCGCCTGAACTGCTAGGGGGATGTTAATATGCATTTTGTAAAAAGTTGAACTAGATCCATTCACTTCTCATGAAAAACAACTGATTTTTTAAGCCCTCATGATGAATAGTAATTATGAAATATCATATCAAATTAAAATATACACCAATGACACAAATGTGTGTAGTTCCAATTTTCCATGTATTTCATGTGGCCTCTACAAGTGCGCCTATTGTCGGGTTCATTAATGAGACTTTAAAGAGTCTTAGAAGGTAACAGACGGGTGACACAATGTCCAATTTGTTTCATACCCGAGAAAAGGCGCCATTAATAATTGTTTTATTGTTATCTCTCTATCATTAATTTCACCTTTTATACGGGTGTAGAATATGATTTTTCCTGCTTTCCAAGGAGGATTTTTGTATTATATATTCATAAAGATTTATTTATGTTTGTTATGATTCTGTCATTATGCTATGGTGTTAATGTTATACATGTATGCAGTACTGTCACTTTTGTAACCATGCAAAAGAATAATTTCCATTAATCTGGCAATAAACCAAGTAATTTATTCATTCAATTAATTAATTCATTAATTTCATTCATTCATGCATTCAATATTAAAAACAAGATGAATGGGACAAAAATATTTGGACACGTGCTAGTTTTGAGGACACAATGTACATAACTGTAATTCGACTAAAGGGAAGTATACAGTACTAACATCCATGAATACAGTGCAATAACTTGGTGTAATGCACACACATCACATCTTTGTCATAAACATGCCTCATTCTAAAAATGATCCTGGGTAACATATCATGAACGAGAATCTTCTTTTGATTCCTTGTAAGATTCATGACCGTTTTGATTACTCCATAGTACAATTTTATAATGGTACATACATTTGCTTGACTATCTCACTTTGTAAATGATGTGGATCTATATTATGCTATCAATGTATGCATGTGTATATATTCCACGGCCCCAATGTGGGAATGTGAACCAGTAACTTGACTGTCTGTGTGTTACCACGTTGAATTAAAATAAAATCAATCAAACGTCAGACTAGCATTCCATTTTCAAATGGGAAATATCTTCCTTTGTAGTCTAACGTGTGAATAAACCATCCCTGTTCACCCTTTGACCTCCTATTATTTGCACATGTGTGCTAGTAATACGCCACACTTCCGCCTTTCTCTGGATCGTTGTTTGTCATGCACCCATAACATTCTTGGCTCTTGTGCTTATGGCCACCCCGTTACTCCAGTGGGAAAATAACAATTTGTTTCCTACTACACATTATTATGCGAAATTATTGATTGTATGGATGAAAAAGCACAGTACCTTTCGTTGAGTATTCATAATTTAGATATCAATCAGAATTGTTTGTGTCAATTTTTAGTTTAAAGGGGAGCCCCGGGGAAATAACAACACATTGTTATATGTTTTGGTACTGTTTTGTGATATCAAATAGACACCCATTATTTTGCAAAGGGTAGTGTAATTCATAAACAAAGCAATTAATTTCAACCACTTACGGAACCACTAATATGACCATGTTTCTACAATTTGTATAAATTGCATGCTCCGCGCACGCAGTAGTCTACAAATTCTGACCGTATGAACGGATTCTTGAGCATGGTAATGCGTTTTCCAATTATTTATTTTTCTGTTTTTGTGAACTTGTTAATGGAATGGAATGCTAAACATGTTATCTTTCTATAGTCAGAATATTATTTTTGTGTGGTGGTACCCTTGTCGTAGTTGAACACTCTCTTCGGCGGCCGGCAGCGCGCCACGCGATAACGAATGTGGAGTAGTCGAAACCTTCGGCAGCACGACGCCGTCGTCATGCTGAGGGTGGGCATATTCTTTACCGCCTGTATACACGTGTGCGGAATTGGTCAAACGGACATTAATTTGGTTGTGATATGCAGAATGCGAAGTACTAGTCAAACTGGTTACTACAGATTATACAACATGCTTATCCTTGCATATGCGCATACACGGGACCTCTATTAGTCGTCCCATCCGAAGGACGGAGTGTTTTCCGTCAACTCTATTCCGCATTGGAAGAGGGGGGGGGGGGGGGGTGGTGGTGGGGTTCGGGTGCGATTGGACACAATGAGAGTTGGCTCGAATGGTTGGCGTTGTAAAATACGTACTGAGCTAACTCGAAATAGTGACCTTTGTACCGAATTGAACTATAGATGAGGATACTTTGTCAATATGATATAACACTGAGAGAACAAACTTTATATTGAATATTCTTGAAAATAATTATATAGATTACGACAATAGCAAAGTCACACGCACGCAGACGTAGGCTTGCGATTTGAATACACGTAGTTTTAGCTGGTTTGTCTTCCCCTGGCAATGTATTTTGAACCTATATTGTAGTCAGACGTAGCCGTACTCTGCATTGTATTTACCTTAATTATTTATGTATAGTGAAACAGACGTCGGAATAAAGACTGATATTTTGGCCTAGCTTGTAGAAGGCCAGAACGACATTCAGAGCATCACACAATACTACGCAACTGTAAATAGGCTAAAAGGAAGTTCAGTGAAAACAAATTGATTAAGCCCACACAAATTATATCTTTGTGATTAATATGCCTCATTCTAAATATTTGGGTACAATTACAAAGCATGAGTACGAATTCAATGCAAAACATTCCTATAACATGCATGATGGTAGTCTGATTCATATTTACCCACTAGGTATTATTTAAGCGTGTTTGCACAATTATAAATGGTTTCTGGCGTGGCAACGACGGTGGAGGTGCGAAAAGGGAGACGTGGCGGTGACCACAATAACTTGAACATTAGGATAAAAATCATGTGGGGAGAATTCCTTCTGAAACTCCCCGAACACTTTAGTTTTACCCTATTTTCGTGTCGGCCCCTCTTCGCCTCTGTAAGCAATAAATAAATGACGTTTTGCTTTGCGATGGGCGCAACTAGCATTCCATTTTAAAAGGGACTGTTCTTGTTCTTTGCAACTATATGAGTGTTTGTAATGTGTTAAGTAAATAAATTGTAGATATATTATGAAAAATAATTTTAACTAAAATAGTATTGTATGTTCTAAATTCCTCTAAATGTCTTCAGCAAGTCAGTTTTAAATTAGCACAATATCAGATCCTAGTGACGTAGATACAATGAATTACAGCGTTAAATAGTTGTCAGAATGCACACCTTGCTCCCTTTATTCCGAATTCGATTCGCGCTCTTTTATCAAAATTATAGCCACACTTCCGCCTTTCTTAAATTCATGATCTGTTTTGTATGGAGGGAGTAACAATATAATGAAGAAATGCATATCAGAATTATGCTTATACACACTGTGGGTGTATAGATAACATCATAGTATACAATTTTTAATTTGTATTCAGCAGGATTTATATCTTAAATATCTTAAATATATTTTGTTCAATGTTCTTTTGCCCGCAGATTTCAGGGAATTGTAATTTAATTGTGTATGCATATCGTGCTGACGATCTTAATGACTTCTGAGCAAGAATGTCTTAACTGATATTTCTGCAACAACCCCGAAGTACGAGAAGTATTAGCGCGGGGAAATGTTTGGAAATTCTTTTTAGATTATCACGCAACTTGTATATACTGGCTTTCAAAAGAAAGAAATTATTATGAATAGTAATAATATTAATAAATCATTTATAAAGCGCAGAAGCTATGTGTATATATTTTACGTGCATTATGTGTATGATACCTAAGACATTATCTGAACTGTCGAGCCCGTTTTACAAAAAGATGAAATCGTGCATGACTTTTAGAATTTGGTAATCTCCATAAATAGCTGTATAACAAAAGCTACCTCATGGATTGGGTTTGTTTGCTTGAGCATACACCTAAAGGTCATGAGCCTAGGAATACAATACATCGGTTGAACGCGCACTTGGTGGTATATCATTTTATTGTTGTTATTATGAATTAATATCGAATGCCCGGGGCTTTTAGCGCAATATACGAAACACTATGGGAAAGGCACATGACTTCCCAATGTACCTTGCAAATTTTTAATTTATTACTTAGTTATGTACCATCCTCGTTTGTGAGGGATATCTTGTGTTTCTAAAAAGTTGGCTGAGATAAAGAATTAATAGCACATTATAATGTTATATGCTTGACTTATTCTGGACTGACAGAACAGGTCCAACTAAAGTAAGTATACTGCTTAATGACAAATTGTTAATTTATAATGAAATGTATTTCCATATACATACTAAATTTATATACATCCGCGTACATTATTAGGCATACATATAACTTCGCTATCAGTTTCCTAAACTATTTACTAGTTGATACAATTTTGTCAAAATTATGTTCCCCTGTTTACAGCCATATAGCTAATAAGGTGACTCCATTTGTATGGATTCTGCATGGATTCAAACTAGTTAACTCTGTGGGTTGAAGTCTTTGATTTACTTCAATGCAAACAACATTTCTATACAAAGGTATTTTATGTATTTGTGTGTGAATGAAATAATGAATTTTTTATCGATTTTGCAAACTGTATACGTACCCCGCTCCACCACTGTAAGGGGGAAATTTCCCCCGTATTGTTTGCATTTTGTGCATATCTATATATTGACAATGCTTATATTATGAAAACATTTTGCTGAATAGTCGCGCCGTCTGCAGGGTCTGATTGAGTGTTTGACTACCCATCAACTTTGCACGTGACAGGCGTGGTGAACAGAGCTGTCCGTACACTTTGTTACCTTTATATTGGTCTACCTAATGTGTGTTTTAATTTTGTTTTGGCCGCGTACTTCAGCAGATTATCGAATCATCCTTGGGATAAAATAAAGGAATAACTATGGATATTAAACTTCTAGCGACATGCTTAATTTTTGGTTGCATAAATTGCGTGAAGACCCGGGAAATTGGACCTGTGGCGCCCGTGACATGCGAGGATTGGGAGATGACGAACCTTGTTGGTTCTTCCCAGCAGAGCAGATCATCCCGACACAGGAGGCAAACAGATTCATACTTCCTCCATGTGCCGGGATACTTCGACCCAGGGGAGGAATTAACAGGTAACATATGTGAACGGCTATTGCAAAACCACACTTTGTGGTGATGATCAAAATATAGATAATCATACCATTGAAAATGCCTCTTCGACAAGCTTCCAATAGTTGCTTTGTTCCACCATAATGGTCAATTATTGGCGAAGACATAATTTCTGGTTCAATTCTCCTTTAGATTAATCCTTTAGATGTTATATAAATCAAAATCAACATTAGTATTATCATACTTCCTTCACTAAACATGATACAAATTATATGCAACCTTGTTCCTTTTTTAACATCCGAAAATACATTATTAGACAATAATTTTCCACTTTGTTTTATTACACGATGGTTTATCAAACGCAATGATTGACCATTGCAATGAGTGCACAATTTCTTGAAGGGGTAGTTGGGTTCTAGAGTTCTGGTATAATGAGAGTACAGTTTTGGTCAAATTGAATTTTAGTAACTAAAACCTGTACCATTATAAAACAATACTTATAACTCTACAATGCCTGACAGGAATTCAAAAACTATATCAGACTATGTATCATGTATGTAAAATGACTGTTATCATTCAAACAGAGCAGTTAATACTAAAGACGGCGCTCTCTTAAAACTCAGTGGTTTAAACCATTTTAAATAAAATATTGTGCATATGAAGGTTTGTAAAAATAGTGATTAGATAGATAAAGAATCGAAAGCTATTACATTTTCCATTCCGTTTTCATTTATTTTGCAAGTTTAATCATATAACATAAATACAAAACAATTACATAACAATTACATGCAAATCATAAATATCGTGGTTGCAGCCTATTAAATAACATTTAATATTTATGTAAAACATAAGTGAATGAAGAATAACTTCACAACATAATAGTATACAAAATAAGTACATAGTTGCATGGGGACAAAATAAGCTGGGAGCTTGACGGCGTGACACCCCAAAGAACAAATTATGGAAGCTTAAATTAATCATGTATACATAAACTATGACATATTTGATAGAAAGAAAGAAACAAACAAAAAAGAGAAGAAAGGGGTGCAAGTGCAAATATTTTGAGTACACACTAGCCGTCAAATAGCATATGATAATATGAATGCATATTAAAAATGTCAATAATATCAAAAATAATGTAAACGAAATGTTACTCACTAAATATAAAAATGTTACAAAAAGGACACAAATTAAATGTAATTATAACAACATAGAGGGAATAAAACAAATGTGTTTGTCTTTTATTTTAAATATTGGTTTAGCATAAATATCTTTAAAATAAATTTAGAAAGGTTACCAATTTTATAGATTCAGGCAAATTGAGATAATACTATTGTGGGGTTATGTAAATGTATATTATGACATGTACGTGTTAAATGCGCATGTATTTTTTCATTTAAAACAAAAAAAATCATCAAAAACAGGGGGAAGTAGTTTTCTAAAATACTTTATAGACACAAATACGGCTATTTCTAAGAGTTAATATCATAAACTTAAATGGAAAATGAAATCCAGACATATTGTTGTATACACTATAAGACACTAAAATTAATTAATATAATGAATAGTCCCTGAAAATTTGAGCACAATCGGTCAAGAAAAAAAGAAAACTTTGGCTCTTTGAAAAGAGCCATGCATTGCATTGAGTGTCTCAAATTGGCAATGCACTCTGGCAAAGTTATGGACAACTCCCCATACAGTTTGTACACAAAATTACTAAATGTTATTCAGTTTTCTCAAAGTTCATGTCTACCCTTCATTCAAGTTAACATATATTTTGTAGAAAGATGTTATCCATAACATATCAGGAGTTGGGGGAATGAAAAGATGTGACTATGAAGAAAACTGCCGAAATGGGAACTTTTGTGTACAAAACATGTGGGGAGTTTTCCACACACTTATCATAGTGCGTTGCTAAGTTGAGTTCCCCATAGGAATACATGGACATCTTCAAAGAGCCGATTGTGCTTTAGCTTTCAGAGATTGTTTCTCTCAATCTTCTCAAGACTATGAAAGCAAAATTTTGCTTGGTTTCATTGCCCTTTATAAGAATATTCAATTGATAAAATAAATAATTTATATGTGTTATATAGGGAGATTTAGTTCAAATTCTAACTGTTTTTTTTTTTTTTTTTGTAAAAGAACAATTTGTATCAATTTTGTTTTTGCTACATTTACCCCAAACAATTTTGCAATAGTTAATATACGGTAAAATAAGAGTATTGTATGCAGTTATTATACTGCATTATACAGTTTGTTGACTGTGCACCGCTTTGAATTATGTGATCTCCACAGGCCATGCAATATAATATCTAACAATTGAATAGAGCGATCAAAGCAAAACAGTCATAACAAAGAACCTATAATTTGTATGCCATTCAGGACTCTGGTGTGAATTATCATACGGCAGCGGGACTTTCCCGGCTGAATACTCTAACGTAGCTTCCCATTTTAGGGCAACATCATGAGAATACCAGAGAGAAATTCAGTTTAGTTTACATCACTTTTAAGCATACATCAAAATATATATACATTTGACACAATGTAGAAAGCCAATACACACTATGAACAAGAGGTGCATAAAGGGTGCAAAGTATGCAACACTGGCGGCTACTTTTAAGGTACAACTTATCACCTTTAAAGGTACAATCTTGTACATTTAGGGTGTAATCTTGCACCTTAATGGTACAATCTTTAAAGGTGCAAAGCGACAATTCACAACTTAGCACCTTTAAAGGTGCAATCTTGTACCTTTAGGGTACAACTTTGCATTTTAAAGGTGCTAAGTTGTACCTTAAAAGGAGCCGCCGGTGTTGCATACTTTGACCCTTTTTGCACCTTATTTGTCTTAGTGTGTATACACACATAACATATAAAAATCTACACGCACCAATACAAGTACATGAGAAAATAGCAGTAGTGGATATGAAAGAAAGGCACCTTTTTTTATGAATATCAAAATATACATTACTGGAGACAAATCACTTATAAAACATAAAAAACATACAAAGCAGGCTAACATATTAACATAAATATATTGTAATGACTTATTGTTTCCTTTTAAAACACATTCCCCAAGTACAAGGGTACACAATATAAAGAACAAATTATCTAAAATTACCTGCTAATTAACTTTATAAATGGATGTTATGTTTTAGCCTGCTTTATAGCTATTTTGAATATAATCTGATTATCTAACATCGTCGAATAGGGGAAAATTACCGTGCGGATTCCTTATATGAGAGAAAACAAATTAATTGGTTATGATAAAATGAATACACGGCCATATCAATATCACGTTAACGTAACAAAACTGTCCATCTAACATCGTTAACACTATATACAGATACACCGGCATCGATTATGATAATAATACGACGTATTATTATCATAATTGATGCCGGTGTATATTATTATAGATAAGCAAACATGAAACCAAACTCTTGAATTCCAGTCTCCCCTTATTCTATGCTCGAAATTATCATTTTATTTGTTGGTGGCCCGGTTGGGCCAGTAAAATTAGTATTTTCCAAATTTGGTTGCCCGAAACCAAAATCTAGTCGCCCAAAAAAATAAATAAAAACAAAAGTAAAATGAATACAGTAACCATATCCATAGTTTCAGGTTATTAGGCAATGTTTTTTCCTTTTTTTAAACACCCAGTATTTTTTGTAAACACAGTGTAGTGATGTTGGAATACTTTTACCACTGGTTTAGCATTCATCAACATATACATTATCTACAAAAATTGCACATTTATTGGGTAGTTGTAGGACATTGAGTAATACGTACATATTTATGAGTAGCATATTTGTATATTCATGATGCTCGTTATATATATTCAAAATACGCAAATAATAAACCAAAATAACTAAAATATTAATAACGATTTTCAATATGACTTTGTTTATTTTTTTACAAAATGAGCACGGTTGCTCTATAATGTACGAATGCTCATTAGCAGCAGGATTACTTGCTCAAATAACTTGCAAATGTGTAACTTTATAACCAATATTTCGTATGTGATGAAAGGGAAACTTGCTGAATACTGAAGTCCGTAAATAAAAGCTCTTGTCATGTCCTAGACAGGACAAAGCATGACTACAGGCTATTTGCAAAAAGTTGGGCCACTAAACAATTGTTTACTCACCCGCCAGCAATTTTGGTGGCCCCAGGCTATCGGGCCTGCTCTCAAGCACAACGTATAACAATTGTCTTTTTTATTTGCTGTACTACAATTATTCTTTATCCAAATTATCAGATTTATTATCATGTTTTATTTGCTGTGATACAGTCATCTTAACCTCGTCAGGACTGGTGCCATTGAGGGATGTTCTCCTGCAAGCCCGAGACACGGAGACTGGTAGCATCGTTGGGAGATGGACAAAATCAGACTCGGACCATTACTTCCAGACTATTCGTTGCGGAGGAGTGAGTGATTCAGCAGTGACCAGTACAACTATTGACGATGAACCCAGATCTACGTCATTTACATGGATGCCACCATTGAGTGTAGATATTCAAGAAGTCAACATATCGTAAGTCTTTAATACATTATTTCCAAGTTTAGTTTTGGTAGAGAGGGCGCTGCATATCACAATTATATAGGAGTAATTGTTATTATTTTTAACTGCCTCGTTTTGCATTTATATTATCTTAAGATTATTGTATATGAAATCATTCTTCTAATCGGTAATGTTGCACATTGATGTGTACACCCAGCAGTTTCGACGTGATGTGCATGGTTGTGTGGACAATACATTAAAACATTCAATTAAATTAATAAAAGTACAGAGGGGAAATTTCAAAATCATTTAACACAAAATATGGTTGATATATTTGTTTAAAAGCATAGAAGTAAACTAACGAATGTGCTAGATATGAAATTACATTCACACATTTTTGAAATAAATTGTCTATTTAAAGATAAATATATTTGCAACTATTTGACACCTGAAATTATCTAGGACAAGATACAAATTTAGTGAAAACAATATGACTGATATATTCATGCAATTGTATAAGATTTCTGATACACAAGTGTACTTTATTATTGTATATCATTTCTTTTCAGAGCGACCTTTACTACGACTGAATACACGGTAGTGATAGATGAGAAGACATCGCATATGCGAGGTACAGTATTGTTGGGTTCTTATCTTAAACTTTCATTGTAAACGAAGGAATACACCTTGACAATATTATATAAGTTTCAGTTCACTTTATTCACCAGTCATTTCGATGGCATAAGAACATT
>JAUELG010079886.1:0-10886 GCA_031471515.1 Dendraster excentricus | reverse complement strand
CAACATTTTAATTTTTAGACTCTTGTGACTTTTGAAAAGTGACATTTTTACCTTTTATGCATGCTCACTCATGCATGACATGGCAGATCGAGTTAATTTTCACGGATACGTTAACCAATAAGTTAAGCAACATTCCTGCCAAATTATGTTTTTCAAACTTTATTTGTTAAAAAGTTACGCCATGTTGATTGGGGGGGGGGACTTACTTTTTTTGTTGTGTTTAGTTGTAATTAGATACACAGATAAGTACGGAATACAGTCCTTTTTTGTAAGGATCGTGTGTCCATCTCAAAAACCAATTCATTTACATCTTCCCCAACATTACTAAAAATGTTAATAATGCATTATAAATGTCATAATATAACGATAACAATAATAATAATAATAATAATAATAATAATAATACTATCAATATAAGTAGTACTTGTGAATAATTATGATACTTAACTTAAGACGCCCATAACACTTATATAACTGTTAATTGTGTTAATGCAGGTGCAAAGGCTCTTCGTTCATTTTCCGAGTGTTTTCGTATACAAATTATTCGTGTTTTAAGAGACGAATTTAACTGTTCATGTATTTCTACATGCACAATTATCTGTCAAATGCATAATAACAAGTGAATTGTAATGAAGTTTAAACACTTTTATTAAATTGGTGATCTCCCTAAAAAAACAAAACTAGTAAAGCCCGTATTATAAACCATACGTGTATCTTCAAACTTATAACACATCACAAATCGTTTGTGTAAACAATGCACTGCAAATCGAACACAATCAACAAATTAAACAATATATATATACCCTGGTTGTGTAATGTAACATTAAAAGTGTGCATGCTTGAGAAATCACACTTTGTACAACTTCTTCTTTTTCCCCGATTCTAACCTTAAAACTTCGCGTACATGAAAGGGGAAGTTTAGTTTTGGTAGAGAGGGCGCTGCACATCACAATTTGTTGTGAGGTAATGAAAAACTGAGTGTCGAATTCGAGAGAACATGCAATTTTAATGGCAGAGTAAACTTTATTTGATCGAAATCGACCCAGAAACGGCTGAAATATCTATAAATGTATTTGATTTGATAAATATTTGGGGCCCAAATAATAACATGATTTTTTTCAAAAAATTTAAAAAATGCTTGCACTTTTTCAAAAATTTTCAAAAATCGTCTTTTAATTCATTGTTGCTGATTTGTCTATATAATCATTATTTCAATCAAACATCACGTGCCTAATTTTGTCTGGAAAATAGTTGAAACTGATGCCTCTTTAGAAGTGCCCTTTTGTGTTCAAAATGGCTCTTTTATAATGATAGCATGCTTCTTACTTATTAATTTTGCAAGTTGTATAATTTGTAAGCATGGTGGAGTTATTACTATTAGTTTATAAAGTTACTGTCCAGGTTTGGTTAATAAAGTTCAGCCTTACCAGAACTAAACTACCCCTTGAACTAGGGTACATGATTATTTGTTCACGATGTTGCGAAAATTAGTTTAAATGGAACATGTTTGCAGAAAAGTGACAAAAAGGGTCACTTTAAGTTATAAGAATGGGGCGTGTAAGTAAAATGCCACATACAAAAATGTGTACACGTTCATGTCTACCTGCTGTATAATTATCTGATCATTAAATGTCCTCAAATCGGCAGAAAAAATATAGAGCTAGTTTTACTATGAGGGCGATCATGTTTCACACCTATGAACATACAATGACAAAAACAGGGAGAATACTCACTGCAAACACTCTGTTAAACACTGGGTTACAGCTATGTTTAACACAGGAATATAGTAACGTGGGTGAAAGGTACGTTAACGTATGGAAATTTCAATTGAAATGTATATGGTACTGTATTGATAAGTTATGATCAAAACAAAAAGTGATTTTTGCTTTGTTAACATACATACCCTTTTTCCAGTGGATAATTGAATAAATTTACACTTCATAGTTTCTATCAAAAAAATAATGGAAATCTATATGCTAAGACCTGCTCAATGATTGTATTATCAACCTAAAAAAACAGTGGTATGTGATAATATTGGTATGAAAATTTAACCACTTCATTTGAACTTTTGTGAATCTCGACAATATTATATCTATTTAACGGTTTTCATTGGTACATACTTTCGTTCAATTTGTAAAACTAATATGCAATAATAAATTTGTGTTATGCATACAGTAGTATATCTTAAGATTATTCCAACAAATATAGGTTAACCTTTACATGTATGATGCACACCGAAGTTAGTTAATATAATGATGAGTACATAAGCTTGAAACACGTGAAACTTCGTTTACTATTAATCATTATACATGGTAAATACTCACTGCAATACACACATCAAACACAGTCATAATAATACGCTAAATTTAGACCGATGTTTCTGCCTTAAAAATCATAATCAGCTATAGCTGACATATTAAAGTTTGACATTTTTTACTCAAGTTTGGTAAACTGTACAGCCCATTATAATCGGATTCCTCATGCAAGCGGAAACGAAGAGTCCCCAAAATTGGAAATATTGAAATACATGCAGTAATTTGGAAACAAAACGACAAACGTATGCCTCGTATATTATTGTTATAATGGTGATTGACCGCCATAGCAGTTTATTGAGCAAATTAGTTTAATTTCATTAATTAGTTATTTTTGCATTCACTACAGTCCCAAGGAAGTATTGTGGATGTACAAAATGTTACATCCCTGTTTCGTTTATCATTAGTAGGTATTGTGTATAATTTCCTAATGTATGTACCAGTATATAATAATATAGCTGTTGTGTTTTTTGCTATCTGACTAATATTCCATTATATATTCCATTATGATTCACTTCAAACACTTCACACACACTCACTGCAATACACCAACTTAACCTTGCTACCTCATTATCTTGAGCTGTGGCCAAATAATTTAGATAAACAAAACCCTTCGTAAACATATAATTGAAATAGTGATAAATATATAAGAGAAGTTAACAAACATGCGAGTCTTAAAAATACACTCGGCTTAAACATTATGAACGGCGTTTCATTTACTTGTAAGTATGATAGCCTGTGTATGTTTTGTGCAAAATAAGGTTATTTTTGTATCATTTCTGCGCTCTCCGTATTTTGTTTCATATACTAGTCAAGACATCATAATGTAATGGCTGCATGACAACGTATCATATTATGGCATGTTGCGTACGAAATACACAATTCACCATAATATAATGTAAACTCTGCAACCCCCCCCCCTCTTTACAAACAACGTAGTGGTCAAATAAATACTAAAGAAGTATCTATCAAACAATCATGGCTTAATTTAATTAATAATTGTAATGCGAAAATACTGCTGAAAACTGCTTATCTACTATATAATGCCATTGTAATGAATGAGAGTCAAAATGTGGTCTAATTTGTTCCTAGCAGTATCACTTTTAGAGGCGGAATCAATATCACTATGAAATGAAGATATGTTTCTGACTGTGTTGATTTAAAATGATGCGGGAGAAAGTGAGCTGCTTGTTCACTGCAACACCAGGCATCGTCCAATGATAGTGCAGGTAGCAATCAGCACGACGGGGGCAACAAGAGCAGGAGCTGTACAAAAAAGATGATTAGGAAAAGATCATAACTAGCCTATCGACAAAGAAAAAACACATTATTCATGGTAATATACATTAACACCGATATACACATCTGTGAAGGTATTAAGTATATAGCACAGTGGAAAGTGTGACTGGTTATTGTAATGACCGGCACAGAAAGATTTATCTTGTTCCGATTGACCCGACTGATCCGACTGAAAGCTCTTTCGAGCGAAACCAGTCGGATCCACGCGAGTCGATCCTGTCTTTTGCATATGACTATTGATTCATATCAAAGTGTTTTTAAACTAAATTTAGATTTTATTAGTAAGACTGAGAACTTGAGGCTGTAATACTTTTGTATGAAATATCGTTAAGTTCATCTGAGAGTGCACTAATACATTTGGTTTAAACGATATCACTGAAAAAGGCAGAAATGCAGTGGTTTCATAACCCGCATTGGTTACTGCACACTCAGATGCGCACATTGTTTGTATGTTTTGTCCATTTCATGATTTTTGTAAATTAAATGCGGTATTGTTAATGGTAATCGTTATACCTACCACTTAATATTCTGATTCGAGTTTCATTAAAAACACACATTTTATTCAAATTGTAGGAATGCTGTAAATTTCTTCAATATACATGATGTGTATGAGTTTTATGTACATTATGTAAAATACAGTTATGAGAACAATACTAGTTATACACAAACGTATCATAATATTATGTTCTACTATAAATAAAACAACTTTGTAAAAAAAGCAATTCATTTGTTTTATGGCACTAACCCACATGAACTACGTGCTTTCAAAATCCAAACATATGATATGATATGAACCATTGGTTTAAATCTTCCCCCTATACATTTATATGAAGTGTTGTTTATTTAAATCACAATTAAATTGATAGTAATAAATCCATTACTTAAAAAGCGAAATAAAATAAAAACATATTTGATCAATGCGATATTAAATGTGCACAATGCAATCAATGATCTGCCAAACATATGACGTTGAATTGTTTGTATTATGTGCAAACCTACCTCCTGAATCGTCGCACCGCACAATTTCAGCGCAGTAACTACCGACTGCGCCGACTTTGACGGACGATGGATCCTTCGGCTCAAGCCTGATGCAGATCTTCGTAAAATCGTCGCACGGAACGTGCTCAAGATTAAGCGTCACATGGAGTTCTGGGAAGGTCTCGGCCTGATCGGTGTCGTAAACCAGCCTGCTCGTGTATGAATCTGGAATGACAGCCTCAATACCATCTGCATATATATATAAATGTAAATATATACATGAAAATTTTCCATGTTCCCAATATATCACTTGTAATTGAATATACTCTTGGCCACTTATCAGGTGCAGTTAACTTAAAACTCGTTTTTGTTTAAAACGTACACAAATAGTAGTGAACATTTGTCGCCTGTGTTTTAACCCTTCTATTAAACATTCAAAAATGTTTGATTTAACATTGTATAATTAGTTAACTCCCATTGTTATTATCCAAATACACCTTTTTGTCATTTGAAGTAGTAGTAACTATATAATTATTAGTAGTATCGTCATCTGTAATATTATCATTATTATTACTAGTTAATTAATATCATAATATGCATTACAAATGTTATTAGCGTTAGATTTCTTGTTTAAAGTTCGCTACCTGCAAGTTCTATCTCATCAGAGTTGGCGGGATGGATGATGAATTTCAGGTCGTTGACATTAACAGCGCCGCTCGTTACTTCCAGCGTTGCAGACATTGTTACCAGAGCGCCGCCACCGACTATCACCACGTCATTAGGATATATGATGGAAGCTCTTACCAAAGAAACGACGCCTGTAAAATTGTATATACATTATTAATAAATAAACAGTTTTATACACATTACAGGTCCAAGAAAGATCCCAGTACGGAAGTGTTATTGTAAGGTACTTGGATACTGTATGTATCTTTACCAACCATTCTATCTTCAATGGATCTAGTAATGTTGTTACCATGTGAAGAAACTGGTTAATGGTTCGTAGAATTCGTAATTTTGTGATCTGATATGACCTTTGAATATTGTGTGAACATTTTACCGTAATTGGCGTTATAATGCGAGAAATTAAAATTCACAATGTCATTTGCTAACCCAAACGATCTATGGCGCATACTCTATACATAGTTATAAATATCTATTGGATAATTTAATAACTCAGTCGTAAATATTGTTCTATTAAAAATTAAAATGGAACAAGCAAAACGGATGCCTTAATTAGTAATTCACATTAAACGAGGTTTGAAATACTCATTATCACTGCAGTTATTAACAATAGGTGGAAATAACAAAATACATTATTGTGATATTTCATTTTAATTGTATATGTAAGAATATCACTTTACTTCCTAAACGGGTATAAATATTTCAAAAGGTTAGACAACGTACACATTCAGTGAATAATGATTATCAGTATAACAATTAATTATTCACTTCCTTAGATTTTTATAAAATGCAGTTCTGCTACGGAAAAAAATACTTGCGGTATATATCCACCACGAGTTGCAACAAATAAATTTGTTTAATGTGTCAGCACCATGAAAGGGAACCGAAACAAAAATATTAATTTTGCCTCTTGGAACAATTAGGAAAAATGCTCTTGGCATATTAAGATAATTGTCATTTTGTACTTTGTCTCGATAATGGGGAATAATATATATGAATATATATTTTTTTTCAATGGATAACATAACTGTTGCCGACAACCAATGTGGGCAATGTAAGGAATCCTAAATCAAACAAAGTATAATGTAGTATGATAACATATTTTGTCAAAATATTAATGTGCTAGGGTGTAAACTTGACATCATACTATACTATTGCAGGGCGCACTATGCTTTATGACATTTACCGTGTAATGTAAAACGATTTCATGAGATTCAATTGACTTTTTTAACCAACGTATGAATTGTATTTCACAGAGTGATAACAAAAATGAAAACATATCAAAAGATTATCATGTGATAAACCCACCGATGCAAGTGGACCCAACAGCCGCGTATCCAGTTCTACAGGAACATGAGTAACTTCCCTCCGTATTATGACAGTCGGCATTCGTCTGGCACACCTGGGATGCTGCTGAGCACTCGTTCACGTCGCTACAGGTAAACCCATCGCCATTATATCCTGTATTACAGGTACACTGAAAGGAACCGTCGGTATCCCTGCAAGTCGCACCACTCGACGCACATGGTGTGAAGAAGCATTCATCAATGTCTAAAAAATGATAAAATCATGCAGGAACAAACACAACAGATACACGAATGAGGATGGAATGAGAGGGAATGTTTAAGCAGTGAAATAATGAGCGATTGATGAGACGGGAAAGGTAATTTGAGGATGTGAGGGTGGATGCATGGAAAAAAAGATTTATTTGAAATTCTGCAATCCGGTGTATATTTGTCATGCAAATTTGTTTTTCACATAAAGAAGATTTTGATATTTAGTAATAGTTTAAGATTGAGAGTCTAAACGATATTTGACTCCGTTCAGAAGCATTCCTGCGTTCACGGGCTAACATTATCTGGATAACATGGGCTAACAGTTCAACACAAGGGACTGGGGGAGTAAGTGAACATACTTGAACATGCAGCTCCCGTATAACCAATGTGACAGATGCACTCATACGAGCCCGGGTTGTTGATACAAGTCGAGCGTTGAGGGCATACTCCAGATACGCTGCATTCGTCGTTATCCGAACAAGCGAATCCATCACCGGTGAATCCGGACAGACATGTGCACGAGTATGACCCATCTGTGTTTGCACACTGAGCATTCACGTCACATGGCGATGTCTGGCACTCGTCGACATCTTCAGATAAAACCAATAACACAAATTTTTCTGAAATATGGTTTCTCTAATATTATTTAAATCCTAACGCTCCAGTGTTCTGATTAAATCGCTCATGTATTAATGTTGTTCATTGTCAGTATTATCCATGTTGGGTTTCTTTTTCATTTCACCTTCGTTATCATTGGTACCACTAGGATCGATTTATTTCAACCCATGAACTATATATTGCAGTTTCAATAGAGTAATGCAATAATTGCCTGTAGATGATTTTAGACAATAAAATACATTGTATAGACCCCAAATTTACAAAATGTACATTAATGAATAAAACACGTGACTTTACCTTCGCAAGAAGTACCCCCAATCAGTCTGTACGCAGCACTGATGCAAGCACAAGACGTTGCACCATTCATATGAAGACAAACAGCTGCTGACCCCTGGCACGGATTCGTCACTCCCTGATGAGAGCATGTTGCCGACTCATCAACTGGAATGAGAACGTTGACAATTGATTAAAATATACAGTACTACTGGACTGATGTACTACCATTACTATTACTACTACTACTACTACTACTACTACTCCTGCTACTACTACTACAACAACTACACAACAACTACTACTACTAGTAGTACGTACTACTACTACTACTACTACTACTACCACTACTGGACTGATGTACTATCATTGTATTACTACTGCTGCTACTACAACTACTACTACTACTACTAGTACTACTACTACTTCTTCTTCTACTACTACTACTTCTTCTACTACTACTCCTAATTACTACCACACGGTTTTCATGAATAACTCGCTCACAAAAAAAAAACAGCACACGCATATACTAAACAAAACACAGTAAAACATAACGTCGGAGGAAATCTTAGATGTTAATGTAATTCATACCTGTACATGTCACCATGTCCTGGGCCAAAGTAAATCCAGGATTGCAGTCGCAGGAGAATCCGCCCTCGTAATTGACGCATGCTTGGGAACAGGCATTCGCTTCGGTGAGGCATTCATTAACATCTAACAAAACAGCACAAAATACAGGCAGATGAAGTGGTTCGAGCTTCGAAGATTCGTTATTCCGAAGGTTCGTTATTTCGAAGGTTCGTTATTCCGAAGGCTCGCTATTACAAAGGTTCGTTTTTCCGAAGGTTCGGGAAAGGGGGAGGGGTATGTTTAATACAGGCTGTAAATTAGATAAACAAAGCGCAAATTATAATATTAAAACAAACCCGTTTCTTTTTTTACGGATTAACGAACCTTAATTTGTTTTTGGACTAATGAACCTTCTGAATAACAAACCTTTGGAATAAGGAACCTGATTTCGTTTTCGGATTAACGAAGGAACCTTCGGAGTAGCAAACTTTTGGAATACCGAACCTTCGGAATAGCGAACCTTTGGAATAACGAACTTTCAGAATAACGAACCTTCGAAATAATGCAACAAATGTTCGGATTAACGAACATAATTTCGTTGTCGGATTAACGAACGCTCAGGTATAGGAAATTTGCGTGTTTAGAATAACGAACCTTCAGAATAACGAAACGCACCCGATGCAGCATAATTCTTCACATATACATTTGTTTATAAAACACATTAATCAGTATATCGAGCCTGGTTTGGTTCGATGGGTAGGTTAGCATTAGTAAGGATGAACTTTTTAAACCAAACCAGGTAATAACAAGCATATTAAACAAAAATATTACAAACAACTAAGTTAAAACACGTTATTATTCAAAATGAGCCATTTTAAACACAAGAGGCGCTTCTAAAAAGGCATCGCTTTTAACCATTTCCCATAAAAAATTTGGCATTCAAATTATTAAACTTATGATAAGTTAAGAGAGATATTCAACAAAAGATTAAACAACGTTGTTTAATAACTCACCAAAAAGTTGTGATTTGCAGCGCCCTCTGTACCAAAACTAAACTACCCCTTTATCATTATTGTGTTTATTTTGCAATGCCTCGTTTAAGGTGTTGAAACTAAACATTGTACAAAATGTAAATGGTTGGCCAACCACACCCCCTCTACCCCCCCCCCCCTTAAAACCCCCTGTAACCTACTAAAATGTACATGGCAGGAGTGGGCATTCATTATTACCAATGCTGAACTATATGGAGAGCGTGTATAGACTAATATGTATATGATAGCACCAACAAAATCCAATATCAAATGTAATTATATCATTTACACTAAATTTACTCACCAACACATGAATCCTCGGAGTTTTCAAAGCCCTCGTTGCATGTGCAGATGTAACCGCCGTCGGTATTGGTGCACTGGCCGGCATTACAAATTCCTGGATACAGAAGACACTCGTCCACATCTAAGATAAATACAAATTTTGGCTAAATGGTACATAACATACGAATGTTATTCTAAATATTGACTACCAGAACAGCTAAGAGGTAGCACATTAAACCCGTATGTACATGTACTTTGTAATTAAATAAGGAATACTTATTGCATCGTTAGCGCATTAACATTTGACAATCTTAAAAGTGGCTTGTTCCAATGAGTATGATATCCTTAAACGTCTACTTGACAAGATATATGCTATGCGCTTATCAATGAGTATCAATCGTGATAGGCGCTATATAGAAATTGGATATTTTTATTAATATTATTATTATTAGTATGTGGTTATTTATGCCTGGTTTTAGTTAGAACTTATACAATGCTAACGACTAAACTAGTCGAATATAACTTATATGACATTAACATTATAATGACCTAGAAAGCTATCAATGATATAAGTGCGTACTATCAACAATACACGAATATATACCTTCCAAAACGACAATGCTATCAGATCCCAATCGATCACCATTTGTCAGGCCTCTGGCGAACACCTCATCCAAGGAAGAGCTGTTGATCTGGTTGTCCAGAGGGACATCGACTCTGAATGTGACTTTGACCTGGTTGGTGTTGACTGTGTAGTTACGAACTGTGACCGCCAGTACGTTGCTCGTTTCGCTTTGGCCACTCAGCAGGGTAGAAACCTTTCAGTGTAAACCCAATTATGGAGTGGTAAATAAGTTAAACTGTATGTATTAAGAATGCCATGTTTTGTTCCTGTTATTCGTTGCAATTAAACACGCTTTTCCGTCACAAGATTTTACAAACCGTTGTATATTATCCACAACCACAACCACTTAAAGTTCAATTGCAACTTCTTTATTTAACACTCCAATATTGATGTTTGATATAACTACTAGTTGTTTTAATAAACAAACTGTTTCTGTTATTAATCCGTTATAACTCAGTCGCTAATTAATGGAATCGATATAAAAGTTTAGATGACGCGTAAAGGAATACTGTACAATGTCGGCATAATTTGCCACCACCCAGACAATGCTAACCACACGTGCTGGAATGTTGTTTTTCATCGTCAACGGAAGATGTGTATAGAAAGGTTATCTCACATGTTTCAATAGGTATTCTTCCATGAATACACCGATTATAGC
>JAUELG010079219.1:0-10891 GCA_031471515.1 Dendraster excentricus | reverse complement strand
CAAGTCCCTGTATTTTGGAGTTTTAGTCTGCTCCTTAGACCCCTTAACTCCCCTTTCAGTGTTTTTGCAGCTCCAAATACCAATTATTTTGTGCCTGTAGTCATTTTAGAGTTCCATGAGGCACACCACTGTCAACAGTTATTCAGCGCCAGTGAAGCAGAGGCTGTATGGGTGCTTTCCTGTGACCAACACAATAAGAACACTTCTCCATCTTGGACGTAACGGATTGTGCAGTTAGTAAATACATAACTAAGATGTAATTGTGTGATGCAAGGGCTAATTTGTATCATAATTTTTCCACTTCAGGTAAAGTTTGTCCGGGCGGGCGCTCTTGCCCTGCTGATCGCCATGATGAAAACAAACAACACTGCTGAGCAGCGCAGGGACAGAAAATTACATCTAGTCTAGAGGGGTCCTTTATGACGTCATGCTTATTTGCATCATAATTTTTCCACTTCAGGTTAAGTTTGTCCGGGCGGGTGCACTAGCCCTGCTGATCGCCATGATGAAGACAAACAACATGGCCGAGCAGCGCAGTGCAGCAGAGGCTCTATGGATGCTCTCCTTCAACCACAACAATAAGGACGCCATCTTGGGCGAGCCGGACTGTGTCAAAAGTAAGTACATGTACACATTGGCGGGAAATAATCACATAGTTTGTTTTGTCGGGATTGTTGAATTCTGTGGTGGAAATAATCGTAACACACATGACGCGTAACATATTTAAGCAACTAAAGACTGTCAATATATAAGGTAAATATGAAACAGGCAGACAACGCTCAAACGACTGTTTAGCTTGATATTATGTAGGGCGTGGGTTTATTTTTCATGACTAAAAAACAGTAAACCTGAAGCAGTTTTGCCAGATGTATAACATAATACAGCTGCACATAAATAACAAAGTATGCCTTCCAACTTACTGGTTTTAAGATTTGTATCCGCCCGTCATCGAAGTAAAGTAAGGTTAGGTTGCATTCGTTGCGAAAAGGACTCGAGTATCGCAACGATATTAATCGATTGACGATTCTGGGCTTTTTGAACTTAGGTTCTTGGTTACCTGATAACCGATAATGCTTGTTTGAATGCGAAAATATTATAATGTTTCTCATGCCAGGATTTATTTAAATTCATGTTTATTTCCATTTGTTTATACAGCTGTAAGGAAGCTGATGAATGAGGGCGCCCTCAATCGCCAGTGTGAAGCAATCCTGTGGAACGTCGGAGAGGAGACACACGCTACGCTCACAAAGAAGAAAGTAAGTGAATCAATGAATGTCCTCACTACCTGTCAGGGCCGCGGAAAGGATTCAAAAGTGGGGGCTGACCTCATTTGGGCTGCTATTATAGTCATTGTTTTGTGAATAGTATTTCTTTGTTTTTGCCAAAGAAGCGGGGGTGCAGCCCCCCCCCCCCCCCTCCCGGTCCCTGACTGTGGTACATAATTGAAGAGCACATTTGCAAAAGGGGTTAGATCCACTTTTTCAGCTCTGGAGTAAAGCAGATTTCTTTGTCAAACTTTGATTATGATTATGATGATATGAAAACTGAACTTCCTGTATATAAAATTTGAATTCTACTTAGCTACGTAGCTCATGAATGTACATCGATCACTAACTCAATTTTGTATGGAAAGTGGATTAAGCCCCTTCTGGAACTAAGCTCTTCATTTGTGGGTAATAAGTGAAGGGTCATGCTAATACTTGATTATAAAGTGTTAATGTAGGAGTAGGTATGCTAATCGGATAGACGTTTGTGTTTATATAAAACAAAGAAAACGGAAATTAAACAATTATACAGACACGACGGAAGATAGGAGGAATACAAAATAGGAGGTTGGTAGATAAAGATATCAGATGGAAATTGGTAGAATACATAAAACAATTGACAAAGTAATGCAAAAGAAATAGTAATATATCTTACAATAGAGAAGTTGGAGCATTGAATAAGTTTTTTCTTTCTCTCTAAACTTCCATCTTGTCAGTTAAACACAGCCGGCCGAAAGCCCAAACCAGTCGACAACGGCTCCTCACCTTCCACGTCTCCAGCTCTGACTCCCGCGGCCAGCGTCGGCAACAGTAACATTTACGATACCATCGACAAGGACGACGATGGCGATATCGACGCCAGTAACTACTACGATGAGGAAGAGATCAGTACTAACCACGTGATGTTGAGCTACCAATGGGACGTGCAGAAACAGATCATGAAGGTCAAGGAACTTTTGCAGGCTGAGGGGTACAAGGTCTGGATGGATGTCGACCATATGGGTAAGATATAGTCACCCTGCCTCAGAGCATATTCGTGAGCTTGCTAACAAACGAAGATGCGAATAGCATGTTTGTATTCACTACTGACTGATTCTAAGTAATGAACGTTGAAATTGCTTATAAGAAATTGATGTGTAACATAGTTGGGGGCTTGTCCGGTAGTCCTTTGAAGAGCAACAACAAGATGGGTTTGCGGTAAAAGAAAATGTTTCTTCATATCATTTATTTTCTTTCTCATGGAAGGAGATATTCAACTGATGTCTCGACCTTATATATTTCGTATACTAAGTATTTACAACGAGTTGCGCTATAGTTACTGTTGTTTTCCCGTCCGAAAATGAGTATTATCAAAATGTGCTCCATTTACTATGCTCCGATACTTACAAACAACATTTTTTGTTCATTTTCATCTTTCAGGTGGGTCGACGCTCGAGGCTATGGCGTCAGCTGTGGAAAACGCAGCCGTGGTTCTCATATGTTTCTCGGAGAAGTACAAAGACAGTCCCGCATGCAGAACAGAGGCAGAGTACACCTTCAAACTCAACAAGCCCATTGTCCCGCTCAAGATGCAGGCCGACTACCAAGCCGACGGCTGGCTCGGCATCATGCTCGGGACTAAATTCTACATCGAGATGTCGACCATGGACCAGGTCGTCGACAACGTTGACAGGCTTAAGCGCGAGCTGGCGGGCCGCGGCCGGATATCAAACAACGGGCTGATCGCGCGGCATCCGTCAACGTCGGTCTCTAGTGGTAAGCCCGACATCAAGCAAGGCGGTCGGCAGGCGTCGCGTTTCCGGCGCGACGACTCGAAGCGGTTGTCGCGGCGCGAGGCGGCGAAAGACGTGACGAACTGGACGAACGACGACGTGAACTCGTGGCTGCTCAGGAATGGGCTGACGGAACTGAAGAATCGCCTTCAAGGCTACGATGGCGAGGGTATCATGGGGTTGAAGACGATCGCGTCGGACGCGCCGGAGTTCTTCTACCGGGAGGTGAAAACGGAGCTCGGACTCAAATCTCTACGGGAGATTATTCGCTTCAAGCAGGCCTTGGACGATATTCTTTGATGAAAATAAACAAAACAGGGGACGTGTTATTGTCTTCATCGTTGGTGTATTGGTGTATTCACCATTTTTCGTCATCGTCATCGCCGTATTTAAAGTTGCCTTCTTTCGAGTACAAAATCGAACTCAAAGAAATAGAACTAAAAATAACTGCGTGAGATATTTCCCTTAAAGCAGGCCTTGGACAACATTATCTGACGAAAGCAGACAAAACAGGGGACCTGTTATTGTCATCATAGTTTGTGTATTTACCGATGTCGCAGGTAATTTTTGCTGTCGCCGTATTCCAAGTTGCCGAAATCTTGCGAGTCTGAAATCGGACTCAAATATCTGTGGGGGATATTTCGCTTAAAAGCAAGCCTTGTACGACATTATATGACAAAAGCAGACGAAACAGGGACCTGTTTTGTCATCATCATTGGTGTATTCACCAACGTTGTCGATGGTTTTATTTTCGTCGTCGCCGTATTCAAAGTTACCTTCCTCCGAGTCTGAGATGGAGCTCAAGTATCTGCGAGATATCATCATCATCATCATCTTTGTCTGCGATCGATCAAAAAGGGACAATGATTTACAAATGAAGGACAAAATCAAATATTTATGTGCAATAGCGCTCGCCGCGCTCGATTGTGACTTGGACATTTTGAACACCGCGGCTTCTGCCTTTCGAGATCCTGTAGTGAAAGAATAGGACAAGGAAGGTTTTCCTGAAAGTCAAGGTTGCTTGGAAATAGTAACGACCTTATGTCTCGCCAAACTGAGCAGAGGCGATCGATTTTATACGTGTCTGCTGCCCTCCTCGATCGTGTGATGTCATGATTATCATCAATATTGATCAGAACCATAAAATAATGCATTATAATCTACTTCCAAACTGAGTAGAAGCGATCGATTATATTTTTATTTATATTTCTATCGTTCCTATGGCTGTTCATGTACAGAGTGGAAGACAACTCCTCATCAGACAACATTGATTAATGTTCGAACTGTTATTACAAGTGTCGTGTTTAAAACTAGACATGTCTTGAGAAGTCGCGATCAGTTTTTTTAAAGGCATTTGTAATCTTGCAACTCCCATGATCTGTCGGTTTATTGGTCGAGCTTGTGTCTTTAATTTCGAATTAAATTGTCATATATTGATTCCCAATTCAGCGCGTTTGTTTCATTCACAAGATAGTTTATACTCGAGTTCAAACTCGATCCAAGGAGTGTTAAAATGAATACTTGGCAGGAAAGTGTTCTAATTGGAACGCTTGCTGAAGCACAGATAGAGTAGAATGTTATGAACTATTTATTAGTTGTTGTAATATTGTGCTAAAATAACCTGGCATGACTGTGATTAAT
This sequence comes from Dendraster excentricus, assembly GCA_031471515.1. Taxonomy (NCBI): domain Eukaryota; kingdom Metazoa; phylum Echinodermata; class Echinoidea; order Clypeasteroida; family Dendrasteridae; genus Dendraster; species Dendraster excentricus. The sequence goes on along the minus strand of JAUELG010079219.1, from coordinate 6,213 downwards.
TATCCATGGACCGTTATCATTTTTGAAATTGTTATGAACTTACGATTGTATTGAAGTGGTAACTCAGTGCTTTAACATATCGTATACTGACATAGGCCTTGAAGAGAAGATGACATCATGAAGTATGCCATAATTAGCATAAGTACATCATTCATCTTTGAATGATGGGCCTATTGTTTAAAATTGTGCACTTGAATTGACTGTGAAGATTTAAAACAAATATTGTGTTTGGGTGTGTAAAATGCGGTTTATGGAACAAATATATACATGAACCAAAATGATGAACATACCCTGGAACAAGAATTACTAATTAAAATCCGGGGAGGAGTTGTTATTCCCCAAGTTCGCGCCTTGCTGAACATATGACAGAGGAAAAATAGAGAAAAATAAGGGTCTTGAACCAAGTTGATGAGATACTCCATCAAGTCAAATATGGATGTATGTAAATGGGTGTTTCGTGTCTCGAACATTATGTTGTCATAACCTGCGCAATTTTATAACGCACATTTGCAATTATAATTATGGAATATAAAATGTATGTTTACATTATTATTCATGAAAATATTATGTTGGTATAATATTTACTCCATCTCGCTTTTGTTGGCATATCTGTAAATATGGGGATATTTATATCATGTATAAGTATACATGTATTTACTCATAGCAGAATGTATTCAAGAACAAAGACATGTCGTAATACGGTATATTTGTTCGAACTAAATTACGATACTCCTTAAAAGAACTAAGTAACATTGTCCAAATGATACAAATTAAATTTGAATTCTAGCGGTTACCTCATACTTTGTTGTTACATGTATTTGTATTGACAATACAATCATGGGACAGGATTTGGTTTTCAGATTTCCTTTTCGTAACAAAGACATGTACGATTGAAGTGTTCATTGTTCATAAACATGGGTGGAATTTTAGAACTATGTACAAAGTGAATGCAGTGAGTTACTGAATTCAATATCATTTTGACTTGAAATCTTCACACAATACAATGTGGACATATCAGATAACAACAATATACATTGCATCAACCATTCATTAATTTTTGTACATGGCAAAAAAGTTGTTAGATCCCTTTAATGTTCAAAATGTAGAAGGGAGAGAGAAAATTTGTTACATAATGAACTCAGAAGCAAGATGCATACCTGAATAAAAGTGAATAATAGTGATTAACAAGAAGGGTAGCCGCTGTAGACAGGTGTCCTCCGCAGACTGTTTTAATGACATTGTTTTCTATATGTATGATAAATTATTGATAATGAACGTGAATTTATTTGTAAATTAGGTATTTTGTCCATATAATATGTGGTGATATCAATATATTTTAAACAAACGTGTATTCAGAAAGTGCCAAAAAGCTTGCCGTATCAAGTAAAAGCAATTAGTCATTATAAAGCCATGCAACGATAGTATGTTTGTTTCTATTTAGTAACTGTTGATTTTTGTTAAACAGTACATGTACATCATACTATTTAAATATGGACTAATTAAAACAAGGATATGAAGGATATGGGGTTAATTCCGGTCGTGATACTGATTATTATAAAGTTTCACGCGTATGTCTGTTTTTGTTTGTTTGTTTGTTTTTTCTTTGGTAAAAACATTTTTAACACAGTCACTTATTATCAACTAAGTCATTTTCATTATAAATGTTTAGGGCTGTTTATATTTTCCCTTTCCCAAAATAATTTTCTGTGTTAATTGTCATATTTGTACTATTCTTACATGGCATAGAGATATAAATGATATGCGCGTTATAAATACCTTATTGTTATGTAGATCAAATTTACAAAAGCGCACATAAAGAAACATCAAATTTAATGTATTTCGAATCTGCTCTACATATGAATGTTGCAGGGCAAACGGCGTGATTTAACACGTGAACACAGCATCTCTTTTTAAAAACGCCACTAATGTCACGACGATGTAGGATCTTTAATATGTTTCTAAAATTGATGATGTATTTTACCTCGAAACTAGTCATTCTTGATGTGTTGACCAAAGTATTCGTGAGGTATGATGTAATTGTTTCTATTTTTGCACACTGTCTTTCAATCAAATTGTATTCAGTATCAAATTGTATTATTTATAATGAAATTTATCAAAACTGTAAAAAACATGCATCTTATTTTTGTATAATATTATGATCAACGAGAACTGACAAATGCCAATGGCTATTAAATTTGTTAAAATTGACGTAGAAATTTCGCGCCTCTTGTCTTTTTTGTGCAAATTAATATGATTATACTAGTGTTGCACGTGCTGAAATGACGGTACGAGAGAGTTAGAAACGTGAAGATACTGTGAATGATTATAGAGATATCGCGTGCGGGAATGGAGAGTGGATATATGATTAAATATAGAGTTGTAATGGAGTGGAGAGGAAGGGTGGGATAAAATGCGACGTCACAGAGAGGGTGTGATCGGTAGATCGTAGATACGAGGGAGGGACGTGGTGTGGCAAGATTGGTATAGAGTGCGCTTTGCGGTCGTGAGATCCTAAGTTCGAAACCTGTGTAAGCCCACTGCGTTTGTCCTTCGGCAAGAATACGGCGTACTTTGGTATTTATTCCTTATACTTGATGACTTTTTAAAATAGGTCTGCCGGAAAAAAAATCCAGTAAAATAGACACAGTAATTTTCTGATGCCAAATCTCCCTTAGCAGCCAATTTATGCCCCATCCACATTACAGGGTCAAGAATCGGCAACGCGATTGACACGTAATTGACAGTATTGATTGACTTACGTCATGACGCGTCATCTCTAGAATTTAGTTCATTAGTCCATTCTCTATATGATGTCACATTTTTGCGATTATTGAATATAAATCAATCACTTTAGAATTTCTTGATTTCATGGTAAATTATTGCCAAAATCTTTTTCTTCAGGAAAAGTTACGTATAGAGAGCCGAATTGTAAAAAAAAAAATGGGCATCTAGATAGACGCTTTAGTCCATTTAAATGTAAAGTTGAAAACATCCTTGAATGTGACCGGGCGTCATTGATGTTAGAAACAGATAATTACAAATGGCGCCATACAAGAGCTGTGGATCATCATCACCATCATCATTACATTGTTCTTTAAAGACACAGGCCAGACATGCAAGACCAGTAAGACGACATTCAGTTATCTTTTCACCACTTATCCAAAACAGGATATATTTGTTTATAGTTAAATTGTCCCAAATTTGTTGACTCTATTGACAAGCGTACTTGCTCAACGCGTTAAGCCCGGCACAGACAGAGCCGACTCGATCCGATCCGATTGCTTTTCAGTAAGGCTAGAGTCAGCTTCGCTCAGTCGGAGCCGATCCAACATGTTGAATAGGCCTCAAATGACTTCCGACTGGCAGCGCATACTAAGTTAATCCGGCTAAAAAAAAATATTAAAAAAAAAACAATCGGATCGGGTCGAGTCGGCTCTGTCTGCGCCGGGCATTATTATTACGTGCGACACAACTTTGAAGGTTGCCATGGTTACAATATATTTCACAATAACCACAATAACATCGATTCAAAATACACTTAAACAAGTATATATACGTGTTCATTATGATATAGCCTGTGGCAACAGGTTTGAGTTAACAACGAGCAATACGATACGCAAATTGTGAAGTACCATTAACTTCAGTCTATTTTAGTCGCAGGTGAATGGTGCTTGTGAAAATGTGTACGTATCATTTTAAGAAGAATATTTGAAAGTTTCCCGTTTGTAGCTTACCAAATGACGTTATCACTTGTTTTCATCTCATCACATTACAATAAAGGGGAAACGAGTAAATAGTTTGGTCTTCACGTGCAATAGAATACAATTTCAAACATTTATGCGCCCTATACTGTATAACATACAGGATTCATTATTGATAAGTCGTATGATCAATTTTGTATGTTTATGTAATGGGGTGCTCTCATCGTAAAAACTACTGTGAAAACAATTATACATGTTAATAAACAAACAAAAAAGGTTGGCCGCCATTTTACCAAATGTGCTGTTATTGGTGTAATTGTTCTCTAACAAGCTTGGAAATGAAGTGCTAGTTATAAGCCAGTGGAAACAGTCGTAGTCTTAGTGAACCAACCCTTAAAACAGAGAATGATTTGTCGCTATCTTGCCGGTAGCTTTTAATAATTATAGATTCTGATTAGAACGTAAATAAAACAAGGCAATAGCCTACCCCAATTCGTTTTTCATTAGTGTTTGATTTTTCTGTCTATCCTCTGTTATTCTTGTTCATGTTATCCTTTCTTTTGTATTATTTTATTTTCTTTTATATGTTACATGGGACCAGAAGTCTGGAATAATATTGATTCTAATCATTTTAGTATTGCTTAAAACAATATTTTTAAAAGGCAGTATAAACAATATTTAATTACTCAATATTACTTATTTTTGTAAATATTTCACTTTTTGGAAAAAAAAAAAATATTAGGCCAATTGTTTCTTTCTTCGTTTTGATATCTTAGTAAAAGGTTAAATGTTATGATTTGTATTTAAAGACCATTAATTTTGCTTTGCCGTACTTTTAAAGTTATTACGTATGTAAGTATGAATAAGCTTAATAATATGGTATGCACAAAACTTATCAAGGCTCTTTATGTATTAATTGTGCACCCCTTTTCCGAAATCATTCATTCGATAATTTTGTTTGTTTTAACAAATTTCTTAAATGGTTCATATTGTAAATCTCGCTTTCATGCCTCTTTTGTATGTATATGTGTTTGTGTTATGTGTGTATGTCGTAAATGTAAATAGCTTCAATACTTTTGTAATAAGTTGTTGTATGTTTTTTTTTAATCGTATATGAATCCTTGAAATTATGCGTTTTTTATTTAAATTTGAATCGAAATAAATGCTCAAATGAAATAATGTTTTTTCTTATGTTTTCGGTGCCTTCTTATTTGTCCTTTACTATGTTTGTGGTTTTGTTGTTGTTTCTAAGATTTAAACAGGTCAAGCGGCTCAATCAGCGAGATGATAATGGTGCCAACCATTTTCTGATTCCTTTTTGATATTTTCTACATTCTTTTTTCCTAGATTGCTCTAGGTGTGATTTGTATTCCCAATCCCAGAGGATTTGGCCGGCACAGATAACACGGATTGCTCACTTAGTCACGTCATACCTGGAATAAATTAATATGCTGAATTAAAGGGATCAAGTAACTTTGTTGACATGTGCAAAAGTGATGAATCGTTGATGCGATGTATATTGCTATCATCTGATATGTCCATAGGGTATGGTGTGAAAAATTCAAGTCAAACGGACATTGCATGGCTAAGTAACGAGCAGAAATCCAAAGTGATATTTACTAACTCACTGCCTTCCCTCTGTACACGGTTCTAAAAATTGCTCATATCTTTGTAACGAAAGGGAAATTTGAAAAGCCGAAACATGTACCATGATTTTATTGTCACTACGAATACAACAAGATATAAGGAAACCGCTAGAATTCAAACTGGAGTTTTACAATTTGGACAATGTTACTTAGTCTCTTTAAAGGATTATCATATTATTTTCCGTAATTTTCTACGTCTCATATCTTATCTAGATCACATCAGCTGTTCACGACATATGAATTGCAAATGAACTGGCAATCAGCCATTAATTCTTACAAACATACAAACTGCAGAATTCAGTAGATGAAATCGTGCGATTTTCTTTGCACAATTTTGTATTTTAAATCTACTATTTCTCACTATGGCACAATCAAACACATAATCATCGTTATACAATAGTTTGCATACGATTTCATAACCATAATTATATTTTGTATTTTTCAAATGTTACGTATGAACTTCCAATTTGTTACAAAAACGAATAAAGGTCGAATCCGATAATGAATACAGGGGATCGTTTCACAAAGATCCTGAGTTGAACTAAGTTGGACATTTGTAGCCTAGGCATAAAATGTATCAAAAGGCAAAAAAAAAAGTTTTTTCTTTGCATAAATGCTGAATCAGGAACATGAATTCTCCTTGATCATAAAAAATATCAATCATGATTTGAATTTACGTTGTATGCCTTAAAAAAAACAGTAGGCGTTCCATATATTTTAGTCTAACTTACAGTTTTGTTCAACTTAGAACCTTTCTGAAAACACTTCGGGGGCCATCTACAAAGTACGTACGCAATTTTTGGTCCGAAATTGACCCCCCCCCCCCCCCCCATGCGCACGTACGAAAATTTTTCGGCACATTTTCC
>JAUELG010078997.1:0-10894 GCA_031471515.1 Dendraster excentricus | reverse complement strand
CCCCCCCCCCCCCCCCCCCCCCCCCCACTTTCAAAATTATTCCGCGGTCCTTGGAAACACTGTACATACGATACGTATATCATACCAAGCAGTAAACATAATCATCTTCTTTATTATGTCTCTCTATTCCACGATCACAATGTGTACGTATCGACCTTGGTATTGACGCAAGGTTTTAAGCGGGGTTTTAAGTAGATAAAGGGGGCGTGAGCCGCGTGAGTGTGATTGTATCGTTGTCGCCGACAAAGAAAAGGAAGTAGAAAATCGATGAGAAGGCAAGCGGTTCTCTGAAAGGGACTATTTGCCACTTCAATGCGTTCCTGTTGTGTTCCGACATACTTTTGAAGCTTTTTGATTCACGCTGATTTTTGGACAGGTATTCCTACTTGCTATTTCTGAGTTCGGACCCACTGTGTATACAAACCGTTGAAACTCCAATGACACACACCTAGCACACTATTATTATACCATCCGATGTTTATTATGTTACAGTTCAATCATTTTCATGCTTCATAATCATATATTCAGTGGGAAAACCCACAAAATACAATTATCATAACTAGGGTATATCAATATTGCACTGTCTTAAAATTATACTGCAAACGCAGAATAATCATATAAACGAGGCAAGTTAGTAACAAATAATAAACTAAAACAAAATTGAGTTGTATACGTGCATGCAATGCAAGGATTTACAACTCATGTCGCATGGCGGATGTAAGATCATGATTATCATTTTTGTCCCCCTTGTAGCATGATAGCATGAAACAAATCAATCGTCGAGGCGACGGGGTAACATAATGAATGTTGTCTCCCGTTTCAATTTCTTCATCTCAGCGAGGATTCGCTTCATGGAAATGATGAGACGTATGTATATGCATGAGGCGTGATCATTATTATCTCAAGTAGAGTGTAATTGAGAAAACAGATGAAATTCGAATTATCTGTTGTTGTGGTGATATCAGTATGACTCCGTGTTCGCAATATTGGATATTTATATGATTTAAAAGGGAAATATCATAATGTATTCGAATCTTGTGTGTCTTCACACGCTTGTGCGAAATGTTCGTGAAAAAATCACGGATTGTAAAGCTGGTAATTAAATCTGGTTACTCAGAAGTAGCCTATAAGATAACGATCGTTATTCCATAACCAAATTTCGCATTGCGGGATTATCATCATAGAAACGAATCGATGTATGCCGTGCATCATATAGATTTATTTTGACGATGGTACAAATATCGCAATAAAAGGCTCATAAAAGCTGCTTTGTATCGTTCTTTGCTAAACAAAAAAAAAAGAAAAAAAATGGGACCTCTAAAGATTACACTGCACACTCGTAGGCCTACAAAATATAGATTAATTCATCAGCATTTAGATATTAAGACTGCGATTATGCCGATAAGTCAATATAATAAGAAAATTAGCTATTATACTGAACCAACTTATGAATGGGTCACGCTAACAAACAATCACTAAACGATTTCCATACTTCATTTCGTCAGTGAGAACAGTTGATGGCATTGTTGATTCAAAATTCAAATTCTTAATCTACTGATAACAGTCATAAGTATTGATCATATAAATATAACGACTACTTCACCTTTGATACGACGCGAAAGAAATCAAACAATATTAAGGTATGATTTACCAACTTAAACAAACAAGCGATCTATTTAACCAATCGCAGTATAGGGGGTGTTTCACAAAGATCCTCATTTGAACGTAACTCTAAGTTGGATTTACAAATTATGGAAAGCCATAAGCGAAAATGCAAGTACGTTAGACTTTTCATAGATTGCATACCAATAACATGATATCCCTTTGATAATGAAAATGAATGATAATTATAAATAATAATAATAACAACAAGAATGCTTTTACAATATAACGTAACAAAATGTGTTCAAGAAGCGTACGGCTTTCCATAATAGTTAAGTCCAACTTCGAGTTGAATTCAATATAGGATCTATGTGAAATACCCCAAGGTTGTTCATAATGGGAGTGGATGCAAAAGCTGTAAATGGTATTTTGTTAGTGAATTGATCCACAATGTCATAATTATGATGCAAATAAAATTCTCCTTCATAATGGACATAAGGATACTTCTTACTACGTACTTCAAGCCCATTCCGTGCCACTTGTGAAATAATAAAGTGGTTCAAATCTCACTTTCAAATAAATTTTAATTTTGTACTGAAAAGTAAATAATGCACATGGCTAGTCCTGCAGTGTAAACGCTCTGTCAAGTGCCTGGGTTCGGGATCGAACTCAGGACCTCTTATGTATGGTCCGGTCGCCCTAACCACCACATTTTCCATTACAAGTAGCAGTACCACCACTTTATGCCTCTAACTATGGCAGCGTCTTCTCAGAAGTCCGTTCTGTTTATCTCTATTTGTTTCGCAATTCGTTTATTTTTTCTTATTTTTACTATTATTTTCACAATGTATGTTGCAGAACTTGCTGATATAATCACTACAATTATATAATAAATATCAACAGTAGCACCATTCATCATCATCATCATCATTGTCATAACCGTCATCATCATCATCATCATCATCGTCGTCGTCGTCATCATTGTCATCACCGTCATCATCATCATCATCATCATCATCGTCATCATCGCCATCACCATCACCATCATCATCATCACCATCACTACCATCATCATCACCACCACCACCATCGTCATCAGTAATATTGCACTTTGTAAAAGTAGCATCATTTATTACCAACACCACCACCACCACCATCGTCATCGTCATCGTCATCGTCATCAGTAATTGTACTTACGCCACTCTGTTCCCCGCCGTACTGCCTGTTCTTTCAGTCATCTTCTTTCAAGGACCTGCCAAGCCTTCAGATCGACAGAACTGGAACTTGATAAGATAATAAAAAGGAACAAAATAACGCTGGAACAAATTTGCCACGATATTTCCAACAATGTCCGAAGGTGCAACTATTTTACGCCATTGTGGGAATAAAACTTGTGTGGGAGGCTTATTTATTCCACCGCTCTATAATAATGAGTCCCTGTTGCTATGCTCCTAACTGTTATGTTTTAATTTTCCGATGCATTGATTTTCCAAGGTTATTTGGGCATAAAAGGGTTCACATCGATCAAGTTCAACAGGATGTTTCTTAGCATTTTGAGAATAAGGAGGGAGGGGGGGGGAAGCTGAAAGAACGTAACTACATTCCCTCATTTTGATCAAGTAGGGGGGATATCCCTCATTTCTACTGTATATACCACTGGTAATGGGAAGATAAGTGTGACAATTATATTATGAAAAACCTACTTGAGTTACATAAATAGGTGCTTAGGGGTTGGAGGGGGGGGGGGTCGCACCGCAAATATTTGAATAAACCATTAAAGAAAATAATGGTTACAACTCTTTAAGGGCAAAATGCTTTTGAGCATGCCTGGATTAATTTGCAAGCCCCCAAATAAGTTGGACCATGCTACGCCACTGTAAAACATAATGAACAAATTGGATTAAAATTCCCACAATATACTTCAGCAATTTAGTGCCAGCCATTTCCAGACTATTTTTTTTCTTTCTTCTTCATAAAAATAACCGAACGTTGACAAATTTGTGACATTCACGAGTCGTGTTTGTTTTCATTAGTATACACACCAGTAGATTAATCCAGGAATAATGGGCCCATGAACAATACAAAACAGTACAATGTGAGGAAAACAACTTTGTTTTGTTAAAGGCAGATCAAATTTTGCAGACTGTAAAACAGGGAAATCAGACATCCTTAACTACTTGCACGTTGCCAGGTAATTAAAGGCCATGGGATGTTTCACAATTATTAATAAAAAATAGAAAAACAATAACTGTTAAAATATATTGCGTTATTCCTGTGGGGATCATAGCACTTGACAAGATTATTATTCCCCCCCCGGTCAATGGATACACGCTGCAATCATTCCTGCAGTGTATGTGCACATTTCCCACTCCCCAAGAAGGTATTCCTGCCAGTCGCCTATTAGGCATACACAGTGCTAAGTTAAAACTTACCTATATTTTGGACGTACCATTATAGAAAGCCATTTGTAGCTTCAGAACAAAACATATTCAAAAGGAAAAAATACCAATTTTTATAGACCGCCAACAACAAAAACTAGTGCATCAATTATTAAAAGGCTCCGTGATACTTACAAATACAACTGATTTTGTATCAAAACTTGTTGCCTTTTTAAACAAACGGTTCAATAAATTTAAAAAAGAGACCAATGTCTTTCCATCGTTAGGTCCAATTTGTTCAATTTTATTGGAATCCTTGTTTGACACCCCTAGAGTTGTCATCAGAGGTTGAGATTTAACCCAAGGTTAATTTATTTGATTGTTTCATTTTAACACAAATGTTGGTTAAGGAACAGAAGTTTGTTAAGTCACTTTTGCTTCAGGGGCACTGTAGAAACCGAATAATGCTTTTGTACGTTTTTTTACTTATGGTTTTATAATATATTTTAAAAAGGATGAAAAAAAAAGAAAGAAAACAATCATGTTAGCATTACCACTGACCCTACTAGTAGTGTCCATCGCATGACATACAAGAAGGTTCAGACAGCAAGATGGTATGTATAACTAAATGTAGCCAAAAATGACACAGCATAATGGTAAATCATGTTTTCACTCCATGGGTTACTTTGGTTCAGAGGACTTAATAACAAAACTTCATATGATGTGATTTAACCCAGGATTTACTCTCATCCACTATTGAGAAGTCGAACCCGACGTAATACCAGTAACCCAGCCCTCGGCCATGCATAGCCAAAAAGAATATATTCAATTTACATATGAATAAGAATCTGAAAAAGTTCTTACAGTTTCCTTTCCTGGTATGTCAGCGGTTGCTATTGAATAGCGAGGCTCCTCATAATAACTGGATCAAGATGATAATGATGCATATATATCCTTGTACTCCAAATGGAAAGATTCACAAAATATTCAAATAGCTAAATTCCAGTATAGACGGTATAGTTCCTTCTTTGGTGCTACTCCACCCAACTCTTTAACACTGAATGGAGGTAAGCTATATCATTCTCTCCTTTAGATTAACAGATAGAAGCCAAAAACGGGTAGGGCCTGCTAAAGTACCATGCTGAGACGCTGGATTATGCCAACTTGTTGGAGATCGCAAATATTCATCTATTATCTCTTAATGTGGGCAAAGGTCTAAAGACCACTCGAGTAGAAGAATTTGGATCACTATTTGCTCAATCTTTTTTTCTCTCTTTGTTAAATACAAGGTGCGTGATAACTGCAATAAAAAAGTATTTGCTTTTTGGTTTTCCTTTCCTGTGGTTTCGTTTTGTTTATTTTTATTTTAGCACCATGGCACACTTCGCCAGAACCACTGTGATTGAACGTTGCCATAACAATTAGTTGTTAAGTTGATCAAGTTTGCTTTTGTTTTATTGCATTATTTCTTATAGTGGCACTGACACACTGCAGCAATATGGCTGCTTTCTTCAGTATGAACAGTCCTATAACATATACGTGTATCATAATTACTTATACTTGCTATTTAAAGGGAGAGTTGAGTATTGGTAAAGGTTAACTTTAGTAACCAAAACGTGCACCAGTACGGAACAAAGTAATAGTAATAACTTCACCATGCTCGAAAAGTATAAATAATTTTAAACCGCCAAGTACAACGCATGTTATCATTCAAAAATAACCGTTAACGCAACAGGGGCGCTGTTTTTAAAGAAATCATCGATTTTAGCCTTTTTTCATACAAGATGGTGCATTTAATGTTTTGATTCAATAGAATTATCACCAGCGACTTGTTTATTTTGTCATTAAAATCATATGTTCTTTCGAATTTGACAGTCAGTTTTTCATCATCTCGCAAAAAATTCAGGGGGGCACTTCGGGATTTACCGATACTCAACCCTACCTTTAAAGGGCAATGCAACTAAAATATAGAGTTTATCTTACTTTTTCATTGCAATATGCCCGTTTATAATATCTTATATTACTCCGACTCAGATATTTGCTTTGGAAGAATTATGTGAAAACTATTTCGGTTACGTGACTTTTAACACGAACACTGGGGGTCGCCATTATTAGGCTTGTGCGGACTCCAATCTGATGACATGCACTAATGCATTTCAATAGCCCCTATTCAAACCATTGTTTGAATACTTGTAGATGCTTTGACAAGTCCGCAAATTGTTTGGACGTCCGCACAATCGTCAGACTTTGCAAAGCATGTCAGGCAGTTACACAAACATGGCCGCTCCTATCATCTTTTGCCACCGTAAGAATTAGTTAAATGTGGGTATGTTCACGCACGGATGTCATGGGATCCAGGAGGCGAAAATTGCCAAGCTATATATCAAATGAAATGTCTGTTCACCCTCTAAACGATAATAATAACCCAAAGCCATAGTTTAATTGCCCTTTAAACGCAAACATAGAGGACACTGACTAGAAATATTATAAATGATTGAAAATGCAAAACAAATTTACTGAGGGCTAACAAATAAGGGAACGTTTGAACAGGATATCATATATAAGAAATAAAAACAAAATTGGACATGTATTGATTTCTTCATTGAGTTGTAAGATTTATTGGCTTACAGTAATTCATATTTCTCTTATATACAGTAGTTTACATGTCTCTTCATTACACAAGAATATGGATATCAATAATGCACATTTGATAAAGCTCCTTTTTAAGGGTGGATTTACAATGAACAGGATAATAGTATAAAATAATATATATATTTCCCATTACATTGAAAATTAATGAACTGATGCTATTTTCATACTTGTTTTCTGTTCGTACAAAAACAACCAACGGGTATATTTGAGTATGCCTCATGGACCATTGATCCCATACATAACTATTAATAATATATATAGTATATAGCAAATAATAGATCTTCTATGGACATTTGTAAAACTATGCTGTTGCTGGGGACTGATTCTCATTTTTGCATGGCATGCTTGAACAAAAACAAAGGACACAAACAAAAGCACGATACCATTGCATTTTTTTTAGATTTAACAAGTTTGCACCGTTGTACATCCTATTTGGCCGTCATATGCCATGAGGATTGCTCAAATGATGAAACTATGTACCTACAATTTCTTTATCATGATATGAAAAAATATGCATACCATGACATTAAAAGTTTAAAGTTGTTTGCACGCCGTCTGGCTGCCCACATATGCCGTGATAGTTGTTGAAATATTCCAGTTGAGCACCCCAGTAAAGATGTTATGTTAACCTAAAGGTATTGCGGAAAAGATTGGAATGTAAAGCATATTATACTAGGCCCATAATCATGAAATCCTGCTAGCCAAGTTCCTGGCTAACTCTATTTGGGATGACTTGACTGCGAATTAAAGGGCTCTAGTACCTTTGTTGCCATGTGCAAAAAGTGATGAATGGTTGATGCAATGTGTATTGATGTTATTGGATATTTCCACAGGGTATTGTGTGAAAATTTCAAGTCAAATGGACGTTGCATGGCTGAGTTATAAGCAAAAATTCAAAGTGATACTCAGTAACTCGTATTCACTTTGTACGTGGTTCTAAAACTCCGCCCGAGTTTTTGAACCATGAACACTTCAATCATAGATATCTTTATAACGAAAGGGAAATTTGAAAAAACCGAAACCTGCCCCATGATTTTATTATCAGTACGAATACCACAAGCTGTGAGGGAAACACTAGAATTAAAATTTAATTTGTAGGATTTGGACAATGTTACTAAGTCCCTTTAAACACACATGATCCTTTAGTTGCTAACTACATGGAGGTTGAACTTGTGGGTACCCAAGGCTTACCCATCTTACCCTAGTTGGGGACTAGCATTCTTGGAAAAGTGTTAGTGCACATCTAAAATACACTTAGCAAGGAATTAACTAGCAGGATTTCGGGAATATGGAGCGTGGTGTACAGTTTTTATACTTTTTTGTTTGTTTTTGTTTGTAACATTTCCCAGCAATATCATAAGCATAAGCATTTCTGTAGAAAAAATAACAACAACAGAAAGCTCCCCCATACAAAAATATAAACCATATTGATATTCTATAAATTTTATACTATCTTTCAGATATACATGTACAGTTCTTCTTCATTGCAATTAACATAACAATTGAAATCTTTACTTCCACGGGAGTTATACGATTTGTCATGCTCCTTACACTGTAGACCAACTTAGGAAAATGATTCCATGAAAACAGGCATCTGTCCCTCGGATAGGATGTTAATAGGAGGTACTGTGTATGAGAAACAGTCATATCTCATATTATAACAGTCCAATTAGATTCAAAACTGAAAGATAACTGGTTTCTACGCTAAACTAGCATTGAAGTATGTTCTTCCACCACTAACTTAGATATGCATATATACCATACATATAGTTCGAGGCCCAGTACAGGGTTGGTTACCTTTTCATATTTTCTCTAAGATAACGAGTACAGAGAAAAAATGGCTTACTGTCAAAAATGTTTCCCTACCATTGTCCAATTGATGAGAATCTCCATCTATTCTTTAAAACCAGCTCTAATCAACTTGATTTAATTATCAAACAAACATCAATTAATACTCATATTATAAAATATTATTGTGAGGTAAAAAATAACACTACATAAAAAAAATATGCAAAAGTGATATTAACAAACCATTATCAATTCAGCACCAAAATGGTTACAAATGCCAAAAATGCTAAGAAAACAAAAACATAACGTAAATCAAATTGCGTATCAAAAGCATAGAAATTATGCCCACTGTCAATAAAAACCTATAAGACACACGTAAATGAAGTCGTTGAAAATCAAAGGCGAATGGACAAATCTTTCAGAAATACAAGATGTCTTTCTGTGAAATGATTTATGATATATCTTGATGGGGAATGTACCACACTTACAAAATAAATGCAACAAAGAAATGACGATGATCCATATAAGTGATCTTGTTTCGATGTGAAGCTTCTCATTCTGTTTAAAATCATGAATTTTATAAAAACAATACCATTTTCTGTATCAAGTAATCAAGATATATTCATAGTAACAAAAGGTAGACAAAAATAAATTATATTTTATAGCAACTAACTTGTAAACAGCCAAAGCAAAGAAGATGGAGAGCAACACATTTGTCATTTACTGTTTTGAGTTCTTCCAAGCGATTCGCAGAAAACAATTGTTTATTTTAGGCTTCAAGAATGTCTCTACTCTCTGTCATAACACTGGCAAGACATACGAACTAAAAATCGACACACATCATAATACTAACAAAAATGACAAATTTCCTACGGTGTCAATAAAATACTTGTTTGCATAAATGAGGGGTATCTAGCAACAGTAAGCAATTTTAGTACAGGGAGAATAAATGAATAATATAATAATCTTTATTTAGCAGGTTTTGTCACATTTCTTTGGAGGTACAGTAAATGTGAAAATTAATTCTCTCATCAAAAGGAATGATTATTTGTTTGTTCATGTAAGCTACAAATAAAGGGGATTATCTGTTCACATGTATACTTAAATGACAGGGATGATTATACTACTTTAAACAAGTAAATAATAAAATGTATTATTTGTTTTTCTGCACAAAGTTTTTAGAGTTCTTGGCTTTTAGCATACATCTTCATGAAGATCCCTGATAGTAGTCATAATCTTAAGATCTCACGTTGTGTCTTGCTTCTTTGTGACAATCAGTAATAATAGCACCACAGCGTGTTCATACACAAACACACAAACACACAAAATGACCGTGATTCTATAATCAGCTCTCAAACCCGTTTCGTTAATCATGATTCCCTATACGACGTTTTGATAGTGAGCATTTAGACACACTATTTCCATCGTATAGCTAATCAGCAGCTGCTCTATAATCAGTAGCTGATTCTATAGTCAGCTGCTGATTGTTTAGTGATGATTAAGGGATGAAATTTGTGTGTATGAACACGGGTTGAGCCAGTCATAAGATAACTGCATGTTGTAGGTGCTAAGTAAACACCTTGGTGGCAGTCTCTGTCATAAGGTGTTGTCATGTTCGTTATCTTTATGGCAAACCGTAATTAATAGTTGCAGTCATAAGATTTTTAATGTAAGCTCTTGGTGCTAAGCACACACCGTCCTGTGAAGCAATCCCTAATCACAGTCTCGGCCATAAGGATACGATGTCATCTTGGTTTAATCTTTATGGCAATCTGTAATAGCCCCAGTCATAAGATTTAATGTTGGTTTAATATCTGTATGGCAATCTGTAATAATAGCTGCAGTTAGATTTCATGTGGCAAATCCATCATCACAGTCCCAGCCATAGGATGTAATGTTGGTTATCTTTACCATAATTAGTAGATTTTTAATGTAAGTTCATGGTGCTAAAGCACACACCTATTTAGCATTTCTTCATCACAGTCCCGGTCATAGGATGTCATGTTGGTTCAACGGGGCAGACAAACGGATCCTTGCAGCAGTAGTAGTGTACGATGATTCCGTTCGGGTAGCGGGCGAAGGCGCTGTTGCCGATGCGCTTCTTGCAGACGGGACAGTTCTTCTCGTCATTTATCACGCAACGCTTGCTCTGGTAGTGAATGTGCTGCTCTCGTACCTGCGCATGAAAAAAAAAGACATCATACAATTTATTATTTCATTTATTGAAGAAAAAGAATATGTGAGAATAATAAACTAATACTAAAACAAAATGCCCGAAAACAGAGGCAGTTCATGGACAGGGTTAACTCTCAAGGTGCCAGGGTTAAGATCCAGTGTCCAATCTATACATTGCATTGGCCTACACAGCAAAATTCAGAAGTATGCAGACAATTTGAGTTGAATCTGGCTTATTTTGAAAGCTAAAATAAAAATAAATATTAGCACACAGAATGCTATCAAATAAAAACACTCCT
>JAUELG010078775.1:0-17380 GCA_031471515.1 Dendraster excentricus | reverse complement strand
TCATAGATCATATTATCACATGTTTATCATTGTTATATTATTGTTATATTTATACTATGTAAATATGTTTGTACTCTTATACCCCGAGAGGGGGTCGATAGAGTCAATAAAAATCTTACAAATCTTACAAATCATACCCATCACTTAATAGCATTTAAATCCCTCGGATGGAACATTCCGTGATGCTCCTTCCATCACCAGTTAACAACTGTATAATATTCCAGCATTTACTTATTGACTGTTCTTCCTTTTAGACAAACAGTACGATACTTTAACTAAGCAAACAGAGGAATGTATCCCATTCATTGCAGTAAAATATTTTACTCAATGCTTTGATTTACGGTCGTTATAATGCCCCTTGGTTACAATTCCATCCCACCTACACCAGTCTTTTCAAGGACATCGCGAAGGTTACATCGACGACCACCAGTTCGCGTCTTCCAGCTCGCCAGGACTTGTCTTGTGGCTCTAATGAAGTCGTTGTTACAACTAGCTAATATGGCCCCGGCCCCGTCATAATTCGTACCGTCAAGATTATGACAAAGTCGATGGAACTTGTTGTGAGGGAAATTTTCTGATAGGTCGTACAGCTCATTCTCGGTCACAATCTCCGGAGACCTGTGATTAGTATTGTAATCAAGAATCAACAGTACTCACTTAGAGATTAAAAAGTATCATAGCAAATAATTATGTTAAAATATTCAGGTTACAGATAGAGAAAGAATATAGGCTACGCAAAGTAGTTTGCCCCAAAAGAGTTAGGGCACTGTATCATCTGCAAATTAGCAAATCAGTGGTCATTATACAGTAGTTGATTAACACTGTGTAAAATGTCTATTCAAAGCTTTGATTCAGAGGTAAGGATTATGGATAAAGGATGGGGTATAAGGTATCATTTGAATTAAGATCATTGTCAGCGCATTGTTTCTTCTTCTGTTATTATGTACTTACTCAGATTTTACACCTGCAGCAGTGTTCATGGATTGACCAGCAACGCTAGACGAATCACCCGTTGAGACATCATCATCTAAAAAAGAGACAACACAAATGTGCTGAATACTGCGACTATTTAAAATCTGCCATGTAGCTGGAACCTCTTATGTTATGTATCAAACATGTAAATGGAAATACACCGCAGACAACGAGTTACGACTGTACAGGTTATGGAAATCGGGCGTGCCATGCATTCAATATATCATTTGTATTCCGTAGAACATAGAGTATTGGATGTTTTGCATTACATTTTTCGAAAGCAAATTAAAGGTTTTCAATCATATTTATGTCAGTGTGATATATTTTTAAGCAAAACATGTTTTTCGCGTTAAAAATAACTAACATGCGAGTTACAAAATGAATTAAATAGAAATGTGCTTATAAACATGATTATGCACTGATAGACATTATTCAGATGTCTGGTATCGTCTGTCACCGTCTAATTGTATTCATCAATTATAACTGCTATTGGGAGAATTGTGTGAAGTGACTACCATAATTATAACACTTCTTGAGTAGGAGTTTTACTGAAAAAAGATGAGTGGATGAATTATGGCAACGTGCAGCAGACAGAAAATGACAACTCTCTCTCCCTTAAAGACTCGTACCTGTGTATCCCGTCCTAAAATCAATGTCTCTGGTCATTTCTTGCTTCAGATGCAATGACAAGTGACTGTCATCCAGGCACTGGGTCAAGTCAAGGGGGAAAGTCTCGGTCCTCCACATTTGTCGACATAGCGATTTGTATGGTACAATCTATAAATATATAATAAATAGAAGGAATATCAATGTAAAACATCGATATTCAGACACTTATAAGTTGTAGTCGTATATAGCAGTATGGTATTCTTTGAAATGATGACTGGTATTGTTTAAATCGATGTAATTTATTGTAGCAATTAATGAACATGATCAGAAAATGGCAACAACTTCTGTAAATATATACACATGTAATGTAATGGGCCTTTAGATGACACACACTCTTATTACACTTTACCTTTGTAGACTCTTTATCATCCGGCTTGTTGTGCAAGGTGCAAGTGATAGTCAGATCATCCCTCACTGTCGCACTGACATCCAGAATCTCCCTTGTAAAGACCGGTTTCATCTTCAAGTTTTCTTCTTCCTGTTGTATCACGTATAATATACAAGAGACACTCATTACTACGCTTACATTAGGTACAAACGTTATAATTATGTAAAACAACATGAGAGGCGGGAGTCCCTATGTGCGAGATGCAATCGTATAGTTTACATATCTTTTCATTTCCATTCTGATTCAGGATTCCTTCTGCATCCATTAAGGACCTAAACCATGGTGGTTTCCCCTCCTTATCTGGACCATAGTCGATTAAAGTCGACCGCACAATTTCCGATTCTAAAGACTAAGCAAACTCGCGCAGCATATATGACACTATTGCGTTATTATGATAAGGTCAAAACAAAATTATTTCACCTGAAAATTCCCTTTCAGTTTATCAAACAGGTGCACACGAAGAATCGGTTTACGATCCCCTGGTAGATGGGCTGGAAGAAAGGGGACGAAGCAAACCCGCTTAGCCTCTACGAACCACGACATCACCCAATTCCAGAACCAGGAGAAGTGAGTCAGATGTAGCTCTACCCTGTCTTTTCTGAAACGGCATTCCGCAGTATCATCCGGAGACCAAGGAGGATCTGTATAGGGTAGATACTCAATTTATCAGGTTTGTAAATGCAAAAAAAATACATTATCAGGTTTGTTCTTAACAATGGACAGACGAGAAATTCGGGAGATCAACAGAGACTCAGCTGTAAGTCCTTTGTTGTAAGTTATGAAGAAAAACGCTATAAATCAATTCGGTCCATGTTAAAGGGGTAGTTTAGTTTTGGTAAGGCTGAACTTTAGTAACCAAACCTGGATAGCAACCTTATAAACTAATAATAATAACTCCACCATAATCGAAAAGTATACAAACTTGCAAAATGACTAAGTATAAAGCATGTTATCATTCAAAAAGAGCCATTTTGAACACAAGAGGGCGCTTCTAGAAAGGCATGTTAGATTGAAATAATGATTGAATAGAAAAATCCTCAGCAAATTATTAAAAATCGATTTTGAAATTTTTTGAAGAAGTGTAAGCGTTTTGTTTATTGTTTGGGCCCCAAATAATTATAAGCTTAAATATATGTAATGATATTTCAGCCATTTCTGGTTCGATTTCAACCAAATGAAATTTATTCTGCCATTAAAATTACATTTTCTCTCGAATTCGACACTCAGTTTTTCATTACCTCACAAAAATTGTGATGTGCAGCTCCTCATCTACCAAAACTAAACTACCCCTTTAAAATTACATAATAGAGTGATGATTATAAATCGATATAGGAAATGAACTTTGTTCAATTATTTTGAACGGATACTTTTAGGATAGACTGTCACTGCTATTAATATATTGCAAAGAGTCATATATATCTGATTCTGATTTACCATATGTAGCAAGAAAATACATTGCTCCAATAGGACTATGATATAGACAGAGAAAAATGTAGATACGTTCTGTTATTTCGTATAGTGTATTGTCTTTATAAATTGCTTAATCGTATGATATTTAAAAATATCAGGTACATTGTGAGTTTAAACATCCAACTAAATTTCAAAAGAAAGATATAACGCCTACCGGAATCATGACCATTTCTTGTAAACACCACACTCTCCACACTCCCCGGGTCAGTGAATATGGCGCAGTGGGGCATGGACTCGGTTATGGGCTTCTTAAACCTAAGGCCAGATGGTGTACAGCGGAAGCCAAAGTTGACTATCATCTCATCGTCATGTAGGATCAGGTCATCAGGGGGCCTCGTCAGGATCTCGATGGAAATCTCGTGCAAAGAACCTTCTTCCACAGCTCCAGAAGGAATAGACAGAGTGACGCCATACTGATCTACGCGCAGTTCGCCGCCTTGATGGTCAAAAGTGCCGCGTGCTGTTTCCAGTAATTGTACAGTGTTTGAATCTGTAAACAATTATTTAAAAATCGCTTTAACACACTTCTAAAAATACATAAGCTCATAAGACTATTAGAGGTCTTGCTATAATTATCTAATAGTTAACTGTGATGCATGTGGGTTAATCATGGCACACAAAACGGCACCAACATATACTATGACTGACGTCACGGAAGCCGTGCGTCTCTTTCTTAAGTCACGTCAAATAATAAAGCAAAAAAATAAAGGGATCATCCTATACAAAATAAGAAACACAAATTGTGTGCTCCCAATAATTCGCGTAATACTTCCTATTCCATTAGTTTAAATAGCTTATGTATTCGTTAACATTTTCAATGCTAATATAAAATAATGTAATATAACGGGTTTATATAACATACAATCGAAGAAGCAACGACAAAAAGGCTTCATTCTTATACTAAAACCCCCACAAAAAGTTCGGAAACTCAAGTTTGACCGAACATATCTATCGTATTTCTTAATAATAATACTCGAAATTGATAACGCAATAAAGCCTCATTATATACCTTTCAAACGGTGCATTATGTGTGCTGATTATGCAATTGGGGCGAGTGCAGTAGCCCAGAGAATAGGGAGAGGCAGGAAGTGAAATGTCGCAAAATTGCCATTTAATTTTAACGTTCTAGACTGTGCTAACCACCTTTTTTAAAGTTCAATTTCTGTTGAATATTGTCAAACTTTCCAGTTATCAAAATCATTGAAATTGGTACCATTTTAAAGGAAATGTATTCGTCATTACGATGGCATACTAAACTTAATAATTATGCAAAAGGGTTGTCGGCAGCGAACCGGAAGATGAAGATAGGTTAAGTGTGAAATCAGACAAAAAAACAGAGCGTTGCATCCTTTTCCGAGCCTCTGAGGAGATTCTTAAATATTTCAAATAAAGTATTCACGATCACAATTTATATTAACGGAATTTTAGTAAAGGGCCGCTACAGGGAGATGAATGTGGGTGAGCCTTAAAAGTGACCCATTTCAAAACGCTCTCATTTTAAGGCACAACTTAGTCGCTATTCATGCATTTTCAATTGAATTCTGCCCATTCATGGCCAACTCTTTCAAATCGCATTACATGCTCCACACAATGGTACAATATACAGACGCCAAAACAGAGAATTCTGAAATGGGTCACTTTTGAGGCTTCCATGCACTAGTAAGTTAAAATTGAAATGACATTTAGCGACATTTCATTTCCTGCCTCTCCCTATTCTCTGGGCTACTGTACGCGCCCCAACTGCATAATCACTACACATAATGCACCGTTTGAAAGGTATATAATGAGGCTTTATTGCGTTTTCAATTTCAAGTATGATTATTAATATATACGAGAGATATTAACGATCAAACTTGAGTTTCCGAACTTTTTGTGAGGGATTTAGATAGTTGACCCGGATGTTGAAAGGAATACTGAATTGAATTGCATTGAAATAATACCTGTGCCATGTTCAAGGTAAGTTCCGAATGAAGACCTAATAAAAAGATACAAGGACATTTAAATGATTATTCGTCTGTCTAGGCTTCAGGTAAATATATACCGAAGCAGAAGAAAATACTAATTTGTTAAATCCTGTTCTTTTGAAAAAGGTTCACAATCGCCAATAAACCTACTTTTACGAAACTCAGGGATAAACCAATGATCTCTCGTGTACATGTTGGGTTTACGGTCCTTGATTGAACTAAGCAATCCGATTAATTTCACGCCTAAAAAAAAGGTAACCTCCATAATCGGTTTCCGCAATAACAGTGTACCTTTACCGAGATCAAATATTATACAACCAAAACA
The DNA here is from genome assembly GCA_031471515.1 of Dendraster excentricus. Lineage (NCBI taxonomy): Eukaryota > Metazoa > Echinodermata > Echinoidea > Clypeasteroida > Dendrasteridae > Dendraster > Dendraster excentricus. The sequence goes on along the minus strand of JAUELG010078775.1, from coordinate 11,592 downwards.
ACATTGTTATACAAATTTGTTATTTAGTACCATGACTCGCAATTTAAGATTTGACAATAAGTATAACAGGGTAAGGAACAGTGAGAATGTAATTTGATGCGTATCCTGACATATATATTTAACGTATTATATTTGCCCTCCATATACAAACCTTTCGAATTTCCTGTCAGGATATTTCTCTTCTTGTACACATAGCAGATTTTCATCAACATCCACACGTTCACACGATGCATAGTGGCGGGCTGTGAATCCACTTACATCTGTAAGCTTCCAGTCGGCTACCATATATATGAGATGCTCAACAACATCACGATGACCCTTGGCTGCTGCTATGTGTAAAGCAGTCATCATGCCATCGCTACAAAACACATCAGCCCCCTGACTTGTCAGATATTTCACTGTTTCGAGATGACCATAATGTGATCCTCCCTGTAAGACTGTGATGCCATAATTATTTTTTTTGTGCACATCAGCGCCCTGACCGATCAAATATTGGACTGTATTGAGATGACCATTTTGGGATGCACAAAACAGGGCTGTGTTCCCATCACTATCTTCCTGGTTCACATCAGCCCCTTGACTAGCCAGATATTTTACCGTGTCCAGGTGACCATTTTGTGATGCCGCTAGTAAAGCTGTACAACAAGTTTTAGTTTTTATGTTCACATCAGCCCCTTGACTTTTTAGATACTTGACAGTATCGAGATGACCATTGTATGATGCAGCATGTAGGGCTGTGTGTCCATCACAATCAGCTATGTTTATATCTGCCCCGTGACTGATGAGATTGTGCATACTATCAAGATGACCATCCAGTGATTCTTCAATGAGGGCTATCCTTCCAGTATCAGATCCCTTGTTTACATCAACTCCTTGTCTAATGAGATATTCGACTATGTCGAGATGACCATTTAGTGATGCCATAAACAGGGCTGTCCTTCCAAACTGATTTCTCTTTTCCACGTCAGCCCCTTTACTTTTCAGATATTTAACTGTACTGAGATGATCATTGCCTGATGATAAATGCAGGGCTGTGTTCCCATCACTATCTTCCTTGTTTACATTACTTCCTTGACTAATCAGATATTTTACTATGTTAAGGTGACCATTCAGTGATGCGGGAAACAGGGCTATTGCCCCATTATTATTTGCCCTATTTACATCAGCCCCGTGACTAATCAGATATTTTACTATGTTAAGGTGACCATTCAGTGATGCGGGAAACAGGGCTATTGCCCCATTATTATTTGCCCTATTCACATCAGCCCCGTGACTTATCAGATATTTGACTGTATCGACATAACCATCCTCGGATGCCGATTGCAGGGCTGTCCATCCAGTATTAGTTCTCGTGTTAACATCAGCTCCATGACAAATGAGATATTTCACTGTATCGAGATGACCGTCCATTGATGTGGCATGCAGGGCTGACAATCCATTATTAGTCTCCTTGTTTACATCAGCTCCTTGTCTGATAAGATGTTTCACTGTTTCGAGATGACCGCTCTTTGATGCGGCATGCAGGACTGACCATCCAGTATTAGTGCTCGTGTTGACAGCAGCCCCTTGACTGATGAGATACTTTACTATATCGAGATGACCATTTTCTGACGCCATTTGCAGTGCTGCATTCTCATCATTTTCTACCTCATTCACATCCGCCCCTTGACTTATCAGATATTTGACTGTTTCGAGATGTCCATTCACGGATGCTCTTCGCAGGGCTGTCCAGCCAGTATCAGTTCTCTTGTTCATATCAGCCCCTTGACTGGTAAGATATTTCACTGTATCTAATCGACCATTATATGATGCCCATTGCAGTGCTGCATTCCCACACTTATCTGTCTGGTCAACTTCAGCACCATGACTTATAAGATGTTTGACAGTATCGAGATGACCATTTAGTGATGCAGCATGTAGGGCTGTGTATCCATTAGTATTTCTCTTTTGCACATCAGCCCCTTGACCTGTCAGGTATTGGACTGTACCGAGATGACCATTGTTCGATGCGAAATGGAGGGCTGTGCAACCATGTATATCTTCTTTGTTCACATCAGCCCCTTTACTTTTCAGATATTTTACTATATCGAGGTGACCGTGCAGTGATGCCTTTTGAAGTGCAGTCAATCCATTACTGGTTTCGTTGTTCACATTAGCCCCTTGACCTTTTAGATTTGTCGATCTATCGGGATGGTCACTTTCCGATGCTAAATGCAGTGATGCATTCACAAAATATCCTTCTTTCTCAACATCAGCCCCATGACTTGTAAGATATTTGACAACTTCGAGATGACCATGCACTGAAGCTTCATGCAGAGCTGTCTGTCCAGCATTGGCTACCTTGTTGACATCAGCCCCTTGATTGATGAGATATTTCACTGCATCGAGATGACCATTATGTGATGCAACATGAAGGGGTGTGTACCCATAATTATTTTGCTTTTTCAAATCAGCTCCTTGACTGATAAGATGTTTCATTGTATCGATATGACCAAAGGATGATGCCGAATGCATGCATACGCTCCCATCCTTATTTGTCTTGTCAACATCAGCGCAATGGCTTGTGAGATATTTGACAATGTCGAGATGTCCAGCTAGTGATGCAACATGAAGGGCCGTGTTCCCATCATTATTTTCCCTATTCAAATCAGCCCCTTGACTGATAAGATGTTTCATTGTATCGATATGACCAAAGGCTGATGCTAAAAGCATGGATACGTTCCCATCTTTATTCGCCTTGTCAACATCAGCACCATGGCTTGTGAGATATTTGACAGTGTCGAGATGACCAGCCAATGATGCAACATGAAGGGCTGTGCTCCCATTATTATTTTCCTTGTTCACATCAGCTCCATGACTGAAGAGATGTTTTGCTATTTCAAGATGACCAGTCTGCAAGGCCATTTCCAGGGCTGTAGTCCCATTATTATCTGACATGTTCACATAAGCCCCTTGCCTTATCAGATATTTGACTATATCGAGATGGCCGAGCAGCGATGCTACATGTAAGGCTGTCATCCCATCATGATGTTCATTGACATCAGCCCCTTCACTTACCAAATATTTCACTGTTCGAATATTATCCTTCATTGTTGCGGCAGTCACGGTCGAACAAACCGATTTATCAACTTTGTTTATATCAGCCCCATGACTTGTCAGATATTTCACTGTATCAAAATGACCATTTAACGATGCGACTTGCAAGGCAGTAACTCCAGCGTTATTTCCCTTGTTTACATCAGCCCCTCGATTTGCGAGATATGTAACTGTTCGTCGATGACCATTTCCTGATGCAACCTTCAGAGCTGTGTCCCCATCTCTATCTGCCTTGTTCACATCAGCTTGTATTGTGTTTTTTATAAGGCCAATCGTTTTTGTAACGTTTCATATATATGCACAAGGTGTTGTCTTTACTGTTTACACTACACGTCAGTAGGCATGTCGTTTCACAATCAACAATAGAAATGAGATGAATAAAGAAAATCGGCCATTCAACGATTATATTTATCCAGGTAGTATCACGTTCTGACGCGTTATCCACTTTCAATCCTCTGAGTAAAGTGTTTAATTGTCCATATTTCAGTAGCTGTGTTGTACAATACAGTAGGCCTATCCGTAGATGTCATATTTTAAATTCAAATTAGTTTGCAATAATTACAAAAGTATGTTGTTCCAAGTTTCCAGCGGCCGGCCTCACCTACTATGCATGAATATGTTAGGTCACATGAAATGCATACACCGCTAATTTCAGATTTTGAATTGCCTTTTAGTGCATAAATGCATGTTCAAATAAAGCTATCCTCATTACGCAGAACGCCTAGTAAATGTGCACCTCGGAAGTTGGCTAAATAGTAGTTAATGACGTGTCTATGATGTCCTCGTCAAGTACATTTATTCAATATACTTAGTTAATGCATGCAAGAGTTTTGATAATGAAAACCCTTACATATTTATTACTATAATAACACATTCTCCACACAATGTGTTGATGTTTTTATAAATTGTTTACGATTTGCTATTATTTTCTTCCCAATTTATTTATAATGCAGAAAGTAGTTTCACTTTGCTGATTTGCCTCAAAAATTATCTTGATCCACGATAAGTCACTATTCTATATGATATCGATTCCTGAAGCTTGTAGTTCTGTGTCTTTCTGGAGAAATAGACCTCTTCCTGTTGACATCCTTCATGTCGCCCCTTTCTCTCCTCCAATGGCTCTGCAATCCACTAGCTTGTAAAGTGTGTCATCTATAAACGACCGTGAGGACTGTACACATTGAAGATACTGCTGAAAATTGTATCCACCATTAAACACACGGGATCGAGAGCAGTCAGCCACAGGCCGCGTTATCTGAGTGGTATTGCGACAAGTGTTGATGACATTCTCTCTTTGTCGTGCCAGGTCGGTCACAGAACACTTGTTTTAAGATCGATAAAACGTGTTACAAATTTATGAACGTAGTAGAAACAAAAATGGCAGCGTATCATGAACCATCTTTACCAGTATATGCATTAACTGGCACAGATATGCAATATTGTGTACAATAAGATGCGTAGGAGGCGGGGGCAGTAGTTTTGAGGGGAAAAAAATTGGGGTCACGTTTGGGCAAACTTGCATTGTATTAGGACAAATTCATTCCATAGTCGGCCAATTTAAGCATGTTATGTTTGGGTAAACGGATATCGTAAGCGCCTTACGAAACAGGACCGATCAGATGGTTCAGTCGTGTAGGCAGGGGATGGGGGAGGGGTGGGGGTCCAAGACTATTATGGTGGATAGAAGCCGGAACCGCGACCAAAACCGCAACAGGTTGACCCAAATGATGGAAATAAAACTAGACACGAGACACATACGCACCTGTATAAGGGCTATTTGGACAAACACATACCATATCCGAGTAAAAGCATGTCATATTTGGGTAAACGCATAAATGGAATTCGGGGAAGTCTTGTTGTTATTCTGGAAAAGACATACACATAAAACATTTTCGGGCGCGGTTAACACAATCAATTCGTGTAACCCTTTGGGTTTCCGGGAAAATGAGAAATATGGTATTCGGGCAAATACCCCAGCCCCTCGGGAAAAAGAGGTGTCGCTACCCCCTTGATGTTGTTCACTGCATGTTATTCAATTCGGATACTCACCGTTTCACTGTATATCGCGCACAAATATATTGTAAAATGTTTCACGCTTAGCTGTTCTAGTGGGTAAATGTTCACTGGGCATGTCGGTTACATTGCTTATTTGCGTTTAATAGACGGCTTCGGTAATATATGCAAATATTATGCGTATGACGTCAGACTCCCCGTTGGCAAGCTTAACAAAAGTAACCATGTCCGACAAGCTAAGTTTGCTGGAGCTTGCCGGACCTATTTACTATTGTTCTGCTAGCCAACGGGGAGTCTGACGTCATACGCATATTATGTGCATACATTACAGAAGCGGTCTATTCGCCAATGTGACAAAAAACATCAAACGTAACGTTGAACAGACCCGACTTTTCTTCTTTAAAATCAAAATCAATGGAAATAGAATATGTTTAATAATTCTTGTATAAGTATATTTATTCAGAAATATTCCAGATTTCAATTTTGCACAGTGTTGCTTTTAAAGGGTTCCTTTCATGCAATTAAATTCGATGAGTTGCAAATGAACGAAAAGGAACACGAAGTAAATCCACAATGAATTCGGAAGACTGAATCAACGTAATGTAACACGTTGTATGTAAACTTATGGATTACATGTTTTGTATTTTCCGTTATTTGGCATCCTACTCGACAATGTTTATATGGACAGAACATGTCGGAAACTGGTGGCAGACATAATTGTTTTATCAATCAAGATTATTTTAAACCTATAACATGATGATTCAACAAGGAATGATATATAAACCACACATGACGTTTTGTTTAGATGATAGCACGAAAAAGAGGCTTGCCGCCTTTAAATAAATTCGTTTGTCACATTAAAACGAAAATTTCACAGCAGTGACGTAACGAGGACTTTGCAAGGGGGATCAAACCTGAAAAATATGCATAGAAGGCGCATTGCTCGTTCACCTTTTTTAAGTATAGATAATGAAAAGCTCAGTGTAAAATTTGAAAGAGCATGCAATATAACTACAGGATGATCTACATTTGATCATAATCGGTTCAGAAATGGCTGAAATAATCGTACACATTGAACAAAATTCCAATGTACGAGTGTTTGATAAAATGCTCAAAACGTCCGGCGTAGCACACCTAAATTCAATATTTTGCTTCAATATGAACTAAATTCATGTCTACGTTATATATTTAATCATTCTTGGGATTGAACATATTTTTTGATATAATATCTACAAGCCTGACAAAGGGTTCCTTAAAAATGCATTAATGTGGTCCTAAGGTGTGATGATTGAATTTTCAAATGTTTGGTCAAGTGTTCGATCAGTTGCTCCAAATTTACGGTGAAATATGCACTACATCTGAAACAATTACAACTTGTCACTTTCAGCTATTCTTCGCCTCAATATGAATACAATCCACGTTTTTTCCTAACCTTTTTGTAATTCATACTAAAAAATTACAATTATTTGTATACAACACTGTGTAATTGATATAAACGTGTCATGTACTGGTGTTAAAACAGTATTATCACTTACAATCATTTTACATGTTATTATTTGACAAATGTTATAGGTATAAATGTTTATATATAAATATGCATAGTGGGCCATGTCTTTTTCATCAAATAAGGACTAATTACTGATTGATAAACTTTGATAAATATGGGCTATGAAAAAGTGTATTAAAAAAAATGTGTTCTTATACAGCGAGCACTATATTTCTCTAATGACTCTATTTGATAGTTAGTGAGTCATATTTGTATATATATGCATGATGACAATACACTATTCATCACTTTACAAATATGACTGGTATTGTATTGTGTACGCGTGAATTCAATGATATTCGAAAACAAATAATTATAAAGTGATCTAACAAGTTTACTGCCAAATATACCAACTAATAATCCGTTTGAATACACATGGGCAAGAAATAATCAAATTGAGAAAACAGTGGTGAAGCGCCATGGACATGCGCCCCCTTTAAAAAGGAAAAACAAATGGGAATATTTTACCAAATAAAGAACAGTAGGCCTACCCGCAATACAATCAGACCTATTGCATGCAACCACTACATACAGTAGACTGATAATGTATTTTGAGTGATACGCTGAATTCTGATTATATATTAACGACATACCACAAAATAAATATTCCTATCTGCTACCCCATTGACCATCGCTTTGAAAGGACACATATGATCATCGCTAATTCTTTCAACCTAAATCACAATTACTTTAATAAGGAAGTGGATATTCAGGGATTAATGTGTTTATAGCAAAATAGCAAGACGTGAAAGCTTAGAAACCATTGGGGAAATGTGTTTGGTCGATTCAGACGGTTACTAATTCCCTTTAATTGGTTCCAATGCGGTGTGAATAGGCAAAGCCCGCGTAGGGCCAAAGTCGAAAATATGATTAAATTCACCAAATATGGTCATATTGAAAGGTTCGCGAGCCGTAACACAATGAAAAAAAAAATGCTGTGATATGTGACGATCACCGTACTAACAAAGCAGGTATCACGCTATGACGCTCTGGCTTTACTATCGTTTTCAAGGGGAGTAACCTTTTATGAGTATCTAGCTACCTGTACCTAATTTAGGATACAACCCATAGGACGCAAATATACAATTGTCATCCTGTTCAGTGCACTTCTGCTCGCTAGTGTGTTGTCTTATAAATATAGTATAAAAAGTAAGCCCCCCTAAACAACTCCTCATAATTTTATCGCCAGAAATTGCTTCAATTTTGTTTAATGCACGAGGCGTCATGTAAATAGTTATGATATCTCAAAATTTAGTTTGTTATTGTTAGTATTGCTTCTGTGATTTTCCTGTACTTGATCGCAAAAGTAAGTCTTTATATAAATGTATATTAACCCAGTCTAATAGTGCAGTTCATGATGATTAGGCATATTATTCTCTGCAGCATACCCCCGCAGAACATTTTGTTTGGCTAATTGTGCTATAATGTAAAAAGCTTACTAATGTGGCCAATGTAATCATTACTTCTGGGTTCACGGATCCAGCTATGTAAACTCCATTGTATTAGTTTTCTCATATTGTTTGCACACAGCTGAGAGATGGCGCGATTCATATACGGCTCTGATGGTGCGATTGATCGGAACGCCCGGTGAATCTGTGTGCCCGGTGAAAACCATTGGAATATATACCTATACTTTATTGTAAAAATCAGATCAGTGATGTCGCCCAGAACTCTCGTTGGTGGCGCTATAGGTAGATAAACCCTATTGATGGATTAAACAGTATTCGCAGTTTAGGTTATAAACTACTCCAGAGTTTATAGCGGCAGAATCTGTTTAAATAAAATATAAATAATAAATGATTTGGAGACGGATGGCCATCCGAACACATTAATATATACACACTAAATTAACATAACAGTAACAGTAAACTAACTGTAGTTTCTCATTTGCATTAGCATTTTGATATGTTCATTATTGCTGGGAGGATAATTGCGCTATCATGTCCATGCGCATGCACATCAAGTCTTCTGCATTATTTTTCTATTTATTCAATGAAAATAGGTGACCCTGGGCATTATAACATTATAATTATCAAATTATGAATAGCAACCATCTTGCTACATTATGAATGATGGTCCGTGTGCATAGCGAGCAGAACTGCCAGGACAATTATACATATACTTAGGGGAAGAAATGTTATATGTCTGGCTGTTGAAATATACTGCAGTGGGTGCTTTTGTTCATTAAAAAAAAAAGAGTAGTAAAATTATGTTGGGATATACACATGATGAAGGAGACGGGAAAAGATAGCGGATAAGTAAGGCAAATTGGGTTACATATAAACAAAAGTAAGAATAGGTAAATATAATGTTGCTTTGAGTTATTTTCAATAAGAAATGTTACCGAAAGGGGTTTTTACGTGAGGGTGTGTGCTCTCTATACTGCGATAAGTGTACGCTCTTTGTAGCAGTGTGCTGGTGTGTTTGCATGAATGGTTGTAGAGCGAGGAATGTAACAAGGCTATTTCATCTGGTCTTAGAATAACCTGTATTTGTTTTTTGAGATTTGTCTTCAGCACATTATAATATTGTTCAGTTGTTAAATAAATATGATAATGTTGACTTTCATTGTACATTTGACATGATATCTCTTTATTGGGATCGTTGACAGCAACCTTTAATTTACAGTAGATCACACATACAAACGAGCACATACACACAAATACGACCTTCCGTAGCATTGTCGTATATTAAAAAAACACAAATTAACGAAGAAAATACTGCTCGTTAGATAAACTTTACTTAATATAAAATATTTATTATCATAATTATAAATATAAAATACAAATCATGCAAAGTACAAACGTGGCATACATAATTCATTTAGTCTGTAATGTCAGATAATACCACTAAATCATATGATTTGAATATGATTTTATTATGCATAAAATTTATCGTAAAAAGGATTAAGTTACTTAAAATTCCATTGTCTTTATTTATTACAAACTGGATATTGTGATTTTGTAGACATGCATTAACATAATATACATGTAATTTGAACAATATTACATTATCAATACATGCATAATACATACATGTACATTCATATATGAAATTCATTATGAATAATCTGTGTGCGGAATATTAATTTTCAGCTTGACTGATCTAAAGTAGAATAAAGCAAGATCATCACCATAACAATCACAGGAAGCCATAAACATTTTATATTGTGAATTGATAAAATATTAATTTTCGTTCGACAGGTCAATTAATCATACTTACATTTCATAATCCAGTATTATATTGTATGTCACATAAAACCACAAATATTAACATAGAGTCATTATTCTTAATGAACAATTTGTATGTCACTATTCATGTCACATTTGCACGCTTCGATCCCCGCTGAATTCGTTCGTAATTAATGAAAGAGGCATCAACATTTCTAACAAATCTTAAGTTATATCCATTTTATGGAACTGAACATAGTTTGAGTCAACATACAATATCATATTGCAAAATGAATTGCACTTACTAATATCTGTGTTCACAATTCATCATTTATACAGAACATTATATTATAACTCCTTATTTTGCACAATCAAAATGCAACTGGCCAGCACTACAAAGAAGCCACTGGTTCATATGCGTTACCAATCAAATATAAACATAATTAAGAAACACACATTCAGAATAAGCAACAAGGAATACGTATATGTGACATCATCACATCTTATGATATAATTATGTATATAATTACTTACATTCACAAACCACCATGGTGCTACCTTTTAGCCACTTGCATAAGACTGCTGATATCTGCAATGTTGTTCTATTTACATGTTTCCGTTGCACAGCAGTGACGTCACTGCGCTGGGTTTATCTACTATATTTAGATAATCACTGCATAAATGTTTGATCCTATTACATACGGATTCTTCAAGAATCCATTGCTTATCAAAAACCTATTTAAAGACAATGGTTATATAAGTAAAGGGCCCAAACACTTTTGTCAACAAATATTTGGTTATGAATGTGGAAACAAGATTTGTTTTATAAGCAAAACGTACTTTCCAAAGTGGTTTTGTACGCAAGTGAAAAGTATGGCTATAACGAAAATAACGTACATGTATATTAATTCTCAAATATAATTGTACACGAACAAGTGAAGTACGTAACGCACGTGTAAGCTCTTTTGAGCTACTTACCTGTAACTCAATTTCCGGTCTCTGAATAGTATTCAAATACATTTATTTCACTTTAGATATTCATTGAACATTTATTTATATTGTAAATACAATTTAATACATTCAAAACAGAACATGAATCATATTTGGGACTAGCTGCTTCATCTACGTAATAAGCACCCAAATAATCGAGTATTATTTTACAAATTGTCTTGTATAATTAAGTGTTTAGTTAGACTCTCCGTTACTCAGTTCAATCTTACAGAAAGACGATGAAGTATATTTCAGGGTCACATACTCATTCGTTAAACAATTGAATTATTATTAACTGTTAAAAGCAAGATTTATTTAAAAGAAAATAGGTAATATTGGTTTTCATTATAAACATAAACGTACGATTTAAAGTGATTGTGTAAGCAAATGGAAAGTCCTGCTGAAGCAATTATAATGTACATGTATATTCAGTCTGAAGGAGTAAAAGCACTTGGTAGTATCATTAGCTATAACTTAATCTCTGTCTGCGAATAGCATTTACATTCTTAAAGACATTTATATCAATTATTAGTATATTCATTAAAACATTTTCTTTGTTTGCACCAAATAACTATATTTGAACCAAAGCATAGATCATACTTGAGAATTGAAAGCTAAATTAGACTCTGTATTGCTCATTTCAAATCTACAGAAAGACAATGGAAGTATAAATCAGGGACCATTGGCGTAACGTGGTGTTGGATTGGGGGGGCACAATTTATTTATTTATTATTATTATTTTTTTTTGGGGGGCACACCATATGTATTTCTTTTTTC
>JAUELG010078664.1:0-10896 GCA_031471515.1 Dendraster excentricus | reverse complement strand
GAAATAAAAAGCGCTTTCGTCTGGAAAGAGAATATCGAGAGTCAGATAAAGCATAAACGAAAGACGTAAGTGATGATGATACTAGTCTTGTTTAATGCGTCATTACCCATTACTCTTTAACTTTAACATTTCTTCTCCCTTGTAGACAAAATACTGCAAGTCGATTCTAGTTCTTTTAACTTTATTGTATACATCCTACCTGTATTTTATAACGTACAGACCCGAGTATCTATAACATTACATAACCTTATATGCATGCATGTTTGTGTATTAATTTACTAATTTTAGCAGTAGTGCATGTCAGCATTATATATATGTAACATAGACAAAGAAGTTTAAAAGCAAACTGTGCTTCAAATTCCCGTTTGAAATTGCTTAGAGTACAATTGTAATCGTTACCCTCTATTCTTGTTCATAGTATTAACAATATCATTGGCATGTCGCATTAACCATACTTGTTCAAGTAGTACAGGGGGGCGCTGAACGGGGGGGGCACACTTGTTTGTCTTAAAGAAATAAAATGCATAAGCATACATTAATAATTATTAGAACAATTGCAATGTGGTCAGCCCCACGCCCTCCTCCCCCCCCCCCCCCCCCCCCATACACCCTTTCAAAACTTTTCGCGGTCCTTGTAGTATTATATTTCGTATGAACATCATCAAAGGAATGGAACGTTAGAGGCCTCACTATTAATTCATATATGTAACCGTGTCAAGTTTGGTATGGTCGTAATACCTAATTACTAATATGATCATGCTCACTTTAAAACCTTATAGAACCTTATAGAACACTTATAGAACCCTCCCTAACAATTCACACAACTCAACAACCCCACCCCGTCCCCATATCCCATCGTATGTTAAGCACCTTTCTAATATCACTGCCATTATTGAATTCGTATATCTTACAACCCTTACAACATACCATTTAATCGTGATATAATTATAACTCATGTTAACCTTCTAATCTAGACGTTCTTATTTCATAACAATTTACACCCTGTCACGTGACCTACTAACTCAAAAGGACTGCCACCAACGTCCAAATTAGGGACACGTCGTGTGACGTCAAGTGGAGGAAGAAGAAAACCAAAAAGAGCAGCAAACACTCGTCGTCCGTAGTCCAGCACTACACCCAAAACCCAGAGTGAGTTATAGGGTGATGGTCGCAATATTTAAAGGGCAACGGTCGCGGATAGAAGGAGAGCGACGCGCTCTGATTTTATGCAAAAAACAACAACAAAAATGTTGCAAAGTTGCATCGGTGATCTCATTCATGTCATTGGCATGCAAATATTATTACTTTATTCATAATACTGTTTAACTCTACTAATAGTAATATAGTACATGACTTTGATAAAGTTTACCTTACTTTATGTCACCAATAATCGATTTTAAAAATATATATTCTGCATGATTACGATTATTTTCTTATGAAGATTAAAGTCTTCAAGAACTAACGTCTATTATTGTTAGTCTATTTGACTTAAATTGTATTCAATCATAGTTCCAAATAAGAAAATTACTAACATAATTATCAACATTCATTTCGCGAAATTGCACGATTACGTCGCTACGTAATTGCGCAATTTCGCGGAATGAATGTTGACGCGTCGTCTGTTCCGAAAAGGGTTTTTTAATAATAATTTATATCAATATTACTTGTTTATAATTGTCTGACTTATCACCAATATTTACCATGTGTATTATTTTTATCACTGGGAACAGATACTCTAGCCTGGAACGGGGCCGTCTGAAGAGCAAGAGCAGCGTCAATGTATCGGACTTCAGTCCCAACTTCAAAGGCGACGTTCTCAAGACCGACAGGCACGTTTGTTTGTTTTTTGCGCAATAAAGAATGATATTTTTATTAAAAGGCAATAAATTAAAGGGTAACTAAATTAAAAAACGCATGTCGACTTTAGTTGATATATTACAATGAATACATTACATATCTGTTGACTATTTGATGTATATTTTTGTCATGTTTGTATATCATTTTGACATGTTTGTTGTATTTTTGTTTCTCTTATTTGTATTCTACCTGCTACGATCCACCCCTGAAAAAAACAACCCCCAGCATTGACTTTTCTGACATCACAATACTATTCAACCATCGATTAGCTAGATAAACGCAAACAAAAGATATGTTCTCAGCCACTGAGTACATCATTGCATTAGCATTGTATATATTATTTCAGTGAAACCCTTCTTTTCATGGTGTGTGGACATTATACAAAACGTCCAATGCTATTGTAAACATGTGGTCAGTGGACATTCCAATGTCTTTTGTTCTAGCTGACTGACGGTTGATTGGTATTATGTCACAAAAATCAATAGCTTCTGGCGGGTATTTTTATGGGTGAAGCTGAGCAGGTAGAAACAAGTAATAGAACAAATAATATTAGAAATATGACCAAAAAAAATGTACATCAAATAGTTAACAGATATGTGATCTATTCATTATTACAGATCAACCAAAGTCAACATGCGTTTTTAATTTAGATCGAAGAGAGCGCTTTTTGTAAAATCACATAATCTGCATAACCAGGTTGGTACATATCACCCATGCTACACTCATTTACCAACTTGACTCATTTTAAAAGCTCAAACACTAATTCGATCCGCAACATACAACTCATGTCATTTCATAGCTAAATTGAACGTCATATGTTCAGACATGGATTTAGGCCATAGTCAATTATTTTGTTAACAAGCTCATCTAAAGAAAATTGTGCTTACTTCAGTCAACAAAGAATAAAATAAGGTAAATCGCAAGATGCCATTTTTAAAAAATCACAGAATCTGCTCAGTGCGAGCCTTCACGAAAGGCGGTCTATTCAAAAATTTCAATAGGTATTCATTTCACTGTCGTTATGTAACCACTACACTGGCTATTGCCCGTACCGATCTCTGCGCCCGGAAGGCGAGCAGTTTCTTTGATTTTTTTTTAAATGACATCTTGCGATTTACCTTATTTTATTCTTTGTTGACTGAAGTAAACACAATTTTCGTTAGATGAGCTTGTTAAGGGGTATTGAAGCTAATCTATACCAAATTATTAGTAATGTTTATGCATTTGATTTTAATGTGTGTCGCTCTGAAGAAGTGATAAGTTTCTTTTGGAACCTAGTTTATATTTTATCAATCATTCATTACTTGTTGCAAATGTTTTTAAAAAAAATTAATAGATCCCTGTTAATTGCATACAAATAATGATATATGTTATGATGATGCAATTTCGTACTTTGCAAATAGTGATCATACGAGTACATGTACTATGTTTCTACATTGATTGGTAACGTGTCTTTTTCATTACATATGCAGGTCTAATAGGTGCGACGTATCAATAAGCCTTGTTTTATTTTGAATTGTAATTTAAATCTAATGAATGTCCTTTTGTAATGTTTTCTTTTTGCAGGAGACAGACAACAAAGAGGTGACGCTCTCGACAAAATAGGCACTATCCCATTCAGGACTGCTTACAATAAAGCTCATCAAGCCTTGGGATGCTACACCGCGGGCCGCCATTTCGAACAAGGCTAGTTTGCGCGCACCTCATTATGACTGATATAAACGGGTTGGTTTGTTTATTCATAATTATATGAGACAAATTCACTGTGCAGTACGCACCGCGCGCAAGATGGCGCCATGGCCCATGTGTATGATATACGACCCCGAACCACCTTTAATACTCGGATTGCGGCTCTGTAAACTTCCTCAAAGAAAATTTGACGAATCTAATATCACTGCGGCCCTCGAAAAACTGTGCTCGCTATCAACGTAGAGGACGCTCGTCCAAAATCCATTGAATGGCACCATCAACTGGATGTTCTTAGTACCGTGATTGTGCTGTACAAATAATAGTTATTTGAACTGTATAATACTGCAGCGGTTATACTGAAATCCAAACTATACACATACTATTCAATACTTATGAAGGATGTATTTGAAGGTATTATTCGGTACTATAAAATGGAAGATTTATACCACTACATGCAACAAACCTAATTCGAGTATTTTCAGAGGCTGAATGCGTTTAAAAAAGGCAATACTATTATTAAATCCGGTGAATTATAATAATATTTTACCACGGATGATAGAGAATAAATACATGTATCTTGCAGCTAGATGTTCCTCTGTTAGACATGTCATTAGAGCTTAGTGGTCATTTCGTTGTCATGTGCAAAATCATTAGTTGAATTGTATGAATTATTTAGTTGAGGATTAAAAAAATGAACACTTGATCAGGCATGCGGTGATGATTATCATAATGGTCAATCATTATTAAAAATTGGTCAGTAAAAATGTCATGGCAGACAAATAAGTTTTGGTCAAGATATGAGGGAAATAATAATAATAATATATATTATTCATATAACTCCTATCACGATTAATAATCATCTCTAAGCGCTTTACAATATAGTATTACCCCAATCACAGGATACAGTATAAACCATAACACATTGCGTGCACCATCTCCACTCCCTAGGGAGTATTCCTGCAAAGCGTTCATATAAAGGGGGCATTGAAAACGATGAAAAATTAAAACGCACGGTCGTAGCTCGGTTAGGTATTTCATCAACAGCTCTTCATGATTGCACAAGGTTTACATAATATTTTCAAACATTGTATTTTGACAATTTGGGTCAAAATGTGTTTTTCCACCTGATTATCACACAAGCACGTTATAACGCTGTATGACTACCGTTAATTCATCTCAAAGAGGAACAATAATATTTGTAATTGTTGTACTTCAATTCCCATGTATTCATAGTATCCACGTATAAGGGAAATCGAGAAATCACGACAAGTGCCCTCTATAGACAAGTTTCATATATCAATATAGCTTTTGTTCTGTAGATGATCACTTTTGATCAACAGCTGACTATAAGTAGGCAGGTTAGCTACTATAGACAGGCTGATGACCTTTACAGACAGGTTCCATAACATTAAGTATCTCTGTTATGCAGGTGATCACAATATTAAATTGATGCATGTCTTTATAAGCGGGTTTGATGCAATAGAAAGGTGACCTCTAGAAAGAGGTTCCACAACATTGTCTTTTCGGGGTACCCTCACAAGTCATAAGGACCGCTAGTCATAATGATCACTAGCTATAAGGGCCACTAGACATAAGGACAGCTATCCCTTACGTACCTCTATTCGTAACGTGTAATTTCCTATACGTGAAGGACCGCTATTCATGAAACGAAAGGGGGTCACTATTCATAATCGCTCAAGGTATAGTAAGTTACACACTATTATGAATAGCGGTTCTTATGACTAGCGGTCATTATTATTACAAGCGAGCGGACCCCATTTTTTCACCGCAGAGAATCACTTATGACGACCTTTATAGGCGGGTTGGCCGCTGTAGACACGTGACCTCTACAGTCAGTTTCAATAACATTAATTTATCTGCTATGCAGGAAAAATTAGTGCGTGCCAAAAACTGTCATTTTAGAGACAGGTTGGATGTTATAAACATTAAACAGGTGACCTCAATATTCCGCTGCAGGGCCACTTTTAGTGGCCGCTATAGGCAGGTTGGCTGCCGCTATAGAAGATGGTCAGGAGGGCATATGTGATTGTATGTGCATTTAGTTTTTGAGGTTTATATACAAGGTGATGGGCTGAAGAATTTTGCGTTAAGAATGTTTTGAATCTTTGTTTTGTTTGTATCATTTTATTAATTTTAACTCATTATGATCCTGATAACTTATTCTTTCGTGAGGTGACCCTTTTTTGTGACAAGCGAGTGAGATTTACATTGTTCAACATGGAGAGTATTCGCCATTTAAAGCCAAAGAATCGTGAAGATTATTTATACAAATACTGTATGTAACTTATTACATGTACATTGTACTTGAATGTGTCTTTCAACGAAAGGAAATATTTGCGAATAAATTGTTGAGTATACGGAAAATTAATTATATGAATTTCGATCGGTGTTATGCATTGTATTATAGTAGTATGTTGTTTATAAACACTTACATAATATACCACACACACAAACACACGCAAACGACATACAGACACTTACATACACTTAGGCTATAAGCAAACACACAGACAAACACACACACACACACACACAATATTATCAAATTATCAGAAAGGCAAGTGCCCCCTCCCCCCCCCCCCTCCTTAACCCACCCTTTAACTATATCTCGAATTTTGTATTAATCTAGTCAATAAAAGAAAGCATAAACTTTGGCTTTATGCTGACCCGAATTACTATTCACGTTTGAATATTAATAGCATAATGATATACTATTGAATAAAGCTTGGCATAAATGTATCATTATTTATTATATCCTTCAGCCCCTGTTGAGCAGTTTCCCTTGACCGTTGATGTTATGTTCTAGATGTATCAGATCTAGCACGTGTGTTCTATCTAACAAACTTACATTAATATATCTCTTCTGATCCGTTAATCATGTTAATCTTTCCCAAACATCTTGATTAACATTTTGTCTACAAATAATCTGAAATAAGATTTACAAAGTGGCAACGCCCATATGAATATCGAAAGCGAATTATACGCATATTCACGGGACAAGATTATACAACAAATATTCCGATTGAATTCAACAAAATTGATTTATAAGAAATGCAAAGCACTGTAATGTCGACAATCATCATTGAAAAGTGTGTATCCTTAATTTGGAATCGGAGCCACCACGTAGCCAGTCGTAGATATTGGCTTATTTTTGTCAGATTTTCGGGATTTCGACCATTATCTAATTATGATTTAATTATCGACCCGAAACTGCATCGGTGTAATGAATGTGTAATCAAGCTTGAACATAATAGAATACCATTATTCATACTCAGTCATTAAATCAAATTCAATACATCATAAATAACAATGATTAAAATTAATTAATGAGGCATGGACACGTGTGCGACAGAAAGTCATACGCACGGACCGACGCGCACACAAAGCGCACGCACAAACAGGCACACGCACGTCCGCGTGAATTAAGCAATATGTACACCAAGCTTCAACATAATACTAATAGAATACTATTCAATGGTTGAATAAAATTCAATACATCATAAATCACAATGCACTCGCTGGGGCACTGACACGTATATATTTACTCATCGATATGCGATTAGAGAGAAAAAAAATATATATATATAATACATGCCTATTATGCTAGTTCAGGAGATGATAATGATCTCATTAAATTAAAACTTTGCCCCGGTTTCTATGACCCTACACTTGTTCTCATTTTGGTTGAGATTTATAAAGTTAAGATTTTTGTTTATACCAGTAATTTACATACATGATAAAATAACAAATTGATGGATGAATCGACCATTAAATCAATGAATGAATGGATGGAGATGGATGGATGGATGGAAGGAAGGATGGATGGATGGATGGACGGATGGATGGATGTGTGGATGGAAGGATGGATGGATGGGTGGGTGGATGGATGAAAGGATGGATGGATGACTGGATGGATGAATGGAAGGATGGATGGATGAATGGATGGATGGATGGATGGATGGATGGATGGATGGGTGGGTGGGTGGGTGGGTGGATGGATGGATGGATGGATGGGTGGGGGGATGGATGGATGGATGGATGGATAGATTTATTATCTATATAGTTTTTACATTTTTTTTTCTAAATTAAGACCAGAACCGCTCCAATTTTTCGAAGTCGAGACCGAAAGTGTTTACATTTGTTGATGTCTGGACTAAGTGTATCACAAATGTTCGACTTCGGGACCAGGTATATGTCGCCTAGTCGAGACCACAAAAAATATGGTCTCGAGACCGGCCAATGTTCAAAATGGGGTTCAACCCCCCCCCCCCCCCCCCCCCCGCGTACGCCTAGGATTGTATCCATATTACCAACATGATGCATAGAACAGTCCGAGTTTACTACCTACTGGATAGTTATGACTGTCTACGAAGTTAGTGCAAAGCTGCGTTTGTGACTATAATAATAATAATAATATTTTCGATTCACATAGCGACTAATATGATTGATAATCATCTCTAAGCGCTTTACAACTTTAAGTATATATAACTCTGCATTTTCGCTCATTGCTCGGCCGTATAACATCAATTTATCAAACGTAAAATGTAAATATTACAACAATACAAATTATAAATCGACCATTCATCACTGCCTGCACTTGCCAACGAAGTTCCTAGCACACGCGCGCTCATGCATTCTGTCGTGCGACTGACTATCATGTGTTCCCGGTATATTTATGCCACTTAAATTACAGCTGTTGCTTTTAAGTAAATAAATACGACAACCAACATTATTGCCGACTGTAATTATCGCTTTTAAGTATCTCGATCTATTCAATATGGATGGATGATATGTATCAAATTGTTCCCCGTCGATGCGTGAGGATGTGTTATTTATTGTATGTACGTGCGAAATATCATATTAATAAATATGCGTGATACTTTCATCATTCTCTTTGTTCGGCAATCCAAAATTTGAAGAAAACGCATCGCAACTGTCGCAAATAGCCTCAAACAATTTACTAAAGCAGAACAAAACAATTTGCTCACTTAAAACCAGTTAGTTGGAATATTTCGTGGGAAAAATACGAAAATCAACAGACCTAATAAATCATATCGTACATGTTATACAAAGGGCTGTTATACAAAAGTTTTAACCAGAATTTGATTGCGGCTTATTTATTCTTTCATCTACTTACAACAGACTACACTAGCTCGCTAAAAAGGATGTTTGGAATACTGTCATGATCACGAGGGTCTTTGTTACGCAGTAGTAAGAGCTCCTGTCTATCGATCGGTAGGTATCGGGTTCAAATCCCGGTGAGGCTAAGTTTTCTTTAGCTAATGTAGTAATTTAACATTCAGACATTAAAACATTAACAAATCAGTAACATCATTATCAAATGCACATTTTAAAAATTTGAAAACAAAAATGCTAATATATAATAATTTTCATTGTAGAGTAAATTATAATATAACGCATCATACCGTACATTATTCTAAATCTCGGCCACCACTATTATTTCAACAGTACGATTGTAATATAATCAGTCCTGCCTACCCGTGTGTGCGTGTCACGATAGCGCAGTCATGCCACGTACTGTCACGGAACGCCATGTACATAATTGCCAAAAGATTGCCACAGAAATTGAATAGTTCCCTTTCAATGCATTGCACACACACAAAATGCTACGTGGCTCAAATTATCAGAAGGATTTACGGGTACGTGTTTGGCCGTGCCATTGCAGATGTGTTATGAATGTGACGTCGTCACTTCGAAATAATTGTCTTTTATTGTATGATTCAACATGAAATACAAACTTTTATTTTAGTTTGTTTTATTTTACTTCCATGAAATTTCTAAAAATATTGTTTGTATTGTGAGGTATATTGCCCCTGGCCAAGTATCGGACTGTGTTTGGGTTACATCTATTTTGTCTCACGTCAAGACGGATCATAATCTGACATTTTTTTAAGAAAGACTTTAAAGGGATCTAGTAACTTTGTTTACATGTGCAAAAATAGTGAATGGTTGATGAAATGTATATTAATGTTATCTTATATATTCACAGGGTATTGTGTGAAATGTTCAAGTTAGTTGGACGATGCATGTCCTAGTAATGAGCAAAAATGCAAAGTGATAATCACTGACTCACTGCACTCACTTTGCAAAAGGTTTCAAAACTCCAGCGGAGTTTTTATTATCGGACAAACCTGTCCCATCATTTTATTGTCGATACGAATACAACAAGGTATATGAGGGAACCGCTAGAATTCAAATTGGATTTTTAGGATTTGGACAATGTTACTAACGAGTACATTTCGTATAAATGACTGCTTCTCTTTTTGTACGAAATCAGACATCCTTTCCTGTGACATCATTATTTAGAAGAATAGCTCATTTGCCACGCTTTCGTCATACAGGGTGGACCAAACAAAAAGGAACGGGGCACTTCCAAAAATAAAGTAACAAACCGATTATGCCCATAAATGATAGAGTGTCTTTTCTTTTCCAATTAAAAATTATACCTAGAATAGTCATTTTGGACGTGTAAATTTTCGTTTTAAGGCGCTTAAAGCGAGACGATGTCAGGTTCCTTTTTTGTCAATTTTTAATTAAATCTACATAATTTAGTTCATTACTCCGTTCTTTAGATGACTTCATATTTTGTCGATTTAAAAAGGGGCGTTCGTAGGACAATTACATATTTATTAATGACCCCATAATTTATTGATTTCATGGGAAATGACTGCCAAATTACAAAATAGTTTACGTATAGATAGTCTGGTATAGAGAGCCTGGTGATTGTTAGAATTGGCCAAATTGTAGAGGCTAGGGTTCCTTTAAAGGGATAGTTTAGTTCTGGTAAAGAGAGTACAGTTTTGATAAAACTGAATTTTAGTAAACAAAACATGCACCATTACATTACAAACAAATAATTATAACTCTACCATGCTTTAAAGTAATTCAAAATTACTAACAACTAAGTAAAAATCACGTTATCTTTCAAATAGAGCAGTTCAAACGTAAGATGGCGCTCATTAGTTTAAGCCATTTGAACGAAATATTGCACATGTGAAGGTTTGAAAAAATAGTGATTAGATAGAGAGATGATTATCAACTATCACAAAATTTCTTTTGGAATTTTTTGAAAAGAGGAAGCATTTTTTAAATGTGTAACGGTTTATTCAAAATTCTCTAATAAATGTTGGGCCCCACATTTATTACAAATGTTACATTTATGGATATTTCAGCCGTTTCTGAACTGATTTTGATCAAATAAAGTTATTCTGCCACTAAAATTCTATGCTCTTTCAAATTGTACACTCAAGTTTTTCATTATCTCACAAAAAAATTATTATGTGTAGCGCCCTCTCTACCAAAACTCAA
>JAUELG010078553.1:0-10898 GCA_031471515.1 Dendraster excentricus | reverse complement strand
TGAATTCCCCCCCCCCCCCCCCCAACCCGATGAATGAGTATTACCCAATTATCATGACCAATGGCCAAGACATTTCACTGTATCACAGGTCGCACACAAACACACACGCAGTCATTCACAGGGAGGGGTAAAGGGGAATGATCATGACATATTAAATGTATATAATACTTTTGTATATATGAAAATTCAGCATTGCTTGTAGAATAACAACTTCAGGGCTCCGTTGCAGAAAGAGATACATCGATTGTAAGGTTACAAGTAATTGCAAATCACATCATGTGACTAAATGCGCAGTTCTTATTGGTTGAAAAGCGCTAATGTTCAGACTTTCACTTAATTACAATCGATTGTATCTCTTTCTGCAACGTGGCCCAATCACATTGATGGGCAGAATCTCAAAAGCAATATATTTGAAAATGTAGCTTTTTTTTTCTTCAAACACATAGCGTTTCTACAACTTCAAAACAATCTATATTAGATGCCACTTGTACTGATGGAAAACCAATCTTTCATTCACCACAAAATAACTAAAGCTCTCTCAAAATAGTGGGGGTTTTATTTAGAAAATTCTACAACACATGAATTTAAAACTTATTCATGGTATGGTTGGCAGATCTCAATCTAAATCAAACTGTCAAAAAATTTGAGATGTGAAAAAACAAGCCATTGAATCATGATTTGAAAGCCCATACAGGCAATTATGCACTTTAAAAA
Organism: Dendraster excentricus; assembly: GCA_031471515.1. Classification (NCBI taxonomy): domain Eukaryota; kingdom Metazoa; phylum Echinodermata; class Echinoidea; order Clypeasteroida; family Dendrasteridae; genus Dendraster; species Dendraster excentricus. The sequence continues at coordinate 10,184 of JAUELG010078553.1, read as the reverse complement.
AAAAGCACATAACAAAATAAATTAAAAAAAAACATATAGTATACTTTTTTCCCTGAAAACTCCAAAAAATAAAACAAAACTATCTTGGATAAAATACATGCAGTCGCAGTGTGTTACATATGCTGTACTAGTTTATGGATAAATCAGGAACTTAACTGCTAATCCCATTTGAGACACATTTAAACAATAATTTCCTAACATGAAATAAATCAATATTCTAGAATGGTTGATGAATGTCCTCCAAATGATCTGTTTTCAAAACCTGACTATCCCTTTAATTCACAGTTTGAATTTGACAATTGAGCACAAACATTGCAAACACCTTTATCAATTCTCATTTTTTTATAAATGATAATATCAATAGCTCTATAGCACAATAAAAGACATGAATTAAGTTACAAAATTAAAAAATCATATCAAATCAAGAAACATTATATGAAAATAATCTTCATGAAAGCTGTGAAAACCATTTTCTGTGCACAGTTTTTATACATTTTGATATGTTACGGTGGCTGGTTCCATAAAAGTAATAGCCAATACCTCTCATCATGCCAAGTGTTTATCATCAAACCTATGGATAGTGACCACCCAAGAGAGACAAGAGATGACCACTGTAGACAGGTTACTCTCTATAGACAGGTTCAATAACATTGTTAATTTCAACCTGTGTATAGTGACCACCCTATTAAGAAGAAAAGAAATGTGGCCACTGTAGACAGGTAGCCTCTATCGGACAGGTTGCAGCAGAATTTGTTTTCTCTATAGGGGATCATTAATGGGGGTCAATAAGCGCATGTTGGCTGCAATACACAGGTGTCCACTAATACAGGTTTAACTGTACTAACCCCGTTCCCAATGCACTCAGTTCCTGTGGTCAAGGGGTAAACTTGTTTAATCTGCACTTGTGATCAGCGGTATCACCGAGCCACGTTCGCAGTATGCTACATTTTTTTTGTATCTACTAGCAGAAAAACTCAAGGATCAGCGATGCTTCTATGCTTCCCAGAGTCATTAAAGTCAGTGCGTATCAAATGTTGGGTCTCACTGCATTCATTCAGTGTGTAATTGTTTCATCCCACTGCATTCCTTCAGTTTGAAATGTTTTCTTCCACTGCATTCATTCTCACATTTTGCGATCCTTTTGACCTGTATGGATCAAGAACAGATGAAAAAAAAAATTGTTTGCTTTTAATCTCCCACGAATATTGTATGATGTTATGTATGCATGTCAAGACGACAATATATAATTCATGGATCAAGCCAGCTTTCATTCCCAAGATAGATAAAGGATCCTTTAGACCCTGACAAAAATTCTGCTGTGATCGAAAGCTTAGACCTCGAACCGATTTTCATTTTCAGTTATCGGAGAGAGGATAGTGTTTCCTTTTATATGTACCTAACATCAATGAAATATAACAAAATCTAAAAGGTGGCAATATACTCACACAAAACAAAATGAGTTGCCGCCTCTTTGCGGCCATCATTGCGTTGGGGGAGGAGGTTGCTCCTGATCGCCCTCTGTACCCTCCTGGTTGTTATTGGTTGGATTAGGGACCTCTCCTCTGCCCCTCATCTGCCTGACTTGCTCTACTAGCTGCGGGTTAGTCTGCTGGATTTGCTGCGCTAACTGCTGCCCACTGTTGAAAATTAGCAGATATTTGGTACACAAAATTTATGAATGAATATCCAACAAGAAACACCAGAGAATTCTGCTTGGGATGCCAAGACCATCTGCTTGTTAATGGTTGGATTAGGGACCTCTCCTCTGCCCCTCATCTGCCTCACTTGCTCTACTAGCTGCGGGTTCGTCTCCTGGACTTGCTGCGCTAACTGCTGCCCCCTGTTAATTGTGAGTAGAAAATTTATCACACAAAATTTATCAATGATTATCCAGCATTTAAGGACCTGTGAAAGAAGACTTTTCTTCTTGACTCCCTATTCAGAACAAACAATAAACCTGTCCATAATGACCACCTGCTCATATAAACCAATGATCTTGTCTTCCTATAAGCCTTTTTACATGTTAAATAATGCTCTGCTTACGAGTAACAACCATATCTTCTGTACCCCTACATGGTCTTTATGGATAGATTTGAATATGGAAAATACTGCTGAAAACTGCTTGTCTACTAAAAAATTGCCAATGTGGTAAAATGAGAGTCGTATAAAGCCTAGCTTTCAATCCTAGCAGGATCTTCATCAGGGCAAGAGTGACCTGAATAAGATATATGACTTACACTTGGAGGAGATTTGCCATGTTCCCACCACTCTCTGCTTGGTTGCCTGGCTGCATGGCCTGCCCCATGAAGGACTGCATCCTGCAAGCAGAGGGATAACAGAGATAACTCTTGTCACATTGGTTGCAAAATGTTAAATTGAATGATTATCCATTCAGAAAGATAGAGTAACACTGATGCAAGGTGTGATACTGATAGTCGGAATTTACTGGCCAAGCCATGTTCAGAATATTATCTGAATGGTTGCTTGGCTGCATGGCCTGACGTATAATACCCATCAATGTATATGTGTCTGGCTACAGCAAAAAAAAAATGGCACTAGTCGGTTAAAATCAAATTGTAGATTTTCATCACAAGCTTTGATTTGATGCTTTGTTTTCACTAATTGGTCAATATTTGATGAAGAATATGATTGTTTCAATTGTACAATCAGGTCTTATGCACTAACTGTATGAACTTTAAATACCATTTCTTCAACATGAATTACAGACATGTGCAGAGTGTTGCTATAAAGGCAAACACATACATTGTGTTCATCAAATGAATGTCTGTTAATCAAGAAAATGAAAGAAAGGACGTTTAACATTGATCCAAGGTGTGGCAGTCAGAAATCAATGGCTTGACCACAGTTATACTCTCGACTTAGTTGCCGGGATGCATGGCTTCAAAGATTGCATTCTACAACCCCACAATTACACATCAAAACATTTAAGTACTATAATGCAGGGGTCTATAACAGCACTGCTGTGTTCTTGTTACTATATCATTGAGTGGTTAGCTGGAAAGGAATTATCAAATAACATGATGTACGGACAAACAGATTGACAGACAGACAGACAAGCCCAAAACATAATGCCTCCAACCACTTCATTGGCGGAGGCATACACAAGACACCTGTGCACTTACATTTGCTGCATCTGAGGATTCTGTAAAAATGATGTTGCCTAAAAATTGTAAAGAGAGAGAAAAAAATAAGCGTTAAAACTGCAATGCAAATAAAATCTGTAGAGATTTTCTGGTTTTTAATGTCAAACATTTCCAGCATATATGACAGACCAATATTAGACTTCATTCATAAGTAAAGCTAGTTAAATATATATGCAATTATTAAAAAAAAATAATATTAATTTAAATTTAAAAAAATTCAAATTGGTCAATTCCAATGTTCATTTTTTTTATTTTTTATATAATATGCTATAGTGAACAATAGTCCAACAAGGCGAGACAATAATATAACTCTAATATTGGCGAAGAGCACTATAAAAGACATCCTCATAGGCCTCATAGGTCAATCAATGTTTCACAGCAATCAATGGTTCACAGCATTTACTATCATCCTATCCTATCACCACACAATTGATACCACACAAAGAGTATTTGTGGAGGTGTGAAAAGTATATTTAAAATTAGTTTTTAGGTTAGAGTTAACCATTAGGGTTAGGGTTATGGCCAATGTTTTTACAAAAACAAATGTTACCACCATCCTACTTACATATATGTTCATGCAATATAAAAAGCTGTTCAGATCTGTTTAAACTTCACAGATCAAAAAAGGTTCATGTCACATCAACAATGGTTTGTTGACCGGGTAATTAAATAATTGCAAAGGGCTTAGAGCTAATTATCAATCGTGAAAGGTTCTATAAATCAAGGAAATTATTATCATTAAGTATAGACAGGACATTTATGAGTCGATACAAAGGATATAGATTTCGCACATGAATTCTTCTCATATGAGGGAACGATTTGTAGATACACAAAGTACTTGATCCTGGTATGAAGAGGATTTGAGGGTCTATCGAACTATGTTGCCTCATACAAAAATGGACAAAGGGTTGAGAAAGGGGTTCATACACTTTGCTACATGTATGTCTACTGAGTGTATGGAAGTTTCATAATATATCAATGACATATTATGGCCAAGTACAAAGCTATACATTTGAAATACCATTTGCAAACTCATTGCTATAGGTTTGTACAAATTTTAAAATCTCTCACGGGTCGTTTTAAAGTAAATCACACATATTTCAGTAATCTGATGTAAATGTGAAAACCCCTAAGCTGGTTTAATATATCATGTGTTAAGATGACAAGAGCAGTGCATCAGAGAACCACTAGATTTGAAAGTGAGTTTGGTTGATTCTGACCAAGTAACTAGATCCTTTCATACAGATTGAGTAACACTGTCCAAATCTACAAAACTTCTTTAGAAATCTAGTGCTTCTCTCATACTTTTGTTTTATCCATATTATTACAACTTGATAAAAGCATGGAACCGGTTTAAGTTTTTTCTTATTTTCCCTTTCTCTAGGAAGGTATTTGCAAATGAAGTGTTTGGATATTTAACTATCCACAGGATAGTCATAACTGCATAGAGGTAGTGCAATAAGTGCAATAATTGTCACTCATTCCTCCAGTCCTCTTGAGTATAGTCCATAAAGTCATGTAAAATGCATGTTAGAACTTGCATTTCACAAGAAATTTCTGCACAATATTCAAAGAGCATGTCAGAGTATACATTTAAATACTAACCATTCATCACTTTTTGTGCATGCCAGCAGAGTTAATATATCCTTCTAAAGGAATGGGGTGAGGGGCGAGATGATACTTACAGCATTCATGATTGCAGGGTTATTCATGAGTTGCCCCATGTCCATGCCGCCTAATGATGGCCCAAGGCCTCCAGGTAGACCTCCAGGTAGGCCTCCGGGTAGGGCTCCAGGTGAATCTCCATTTCCACCACCACCACCCTATATATAGTTGGAAGTGAAAATATTAACTAGGTTAAGTAATTAATTTTTTAATTTTTTTTTTATATTAGTATATGGGGTCCGTATAAGATTTCAACCCCAAGGCCTCCATTGTTTGATTACCTCATTTTCAAAAACTCTTACTGAAAACACATAATATCAATATCTATTCTTTGAAATCATAATAGATGCCAAAAAGATACCTCCTGTATTACAAAACAAAATCCTGTTAGACAAGGAGAAATTAAAAAGCAGTTTCAGGTTTGATGCGCAGGTTTGCCTGGTACAATAGGTCGCTTTATCTATAGTCACAGGAAAACTCACTTGTTCGTCTGAGTGACAAACAGTTACATACCTCCCAACATTTGAAAATGAAAAATTCTACTCTCGATGTGAGCGAAGCGCGCATCACGAAAGCGCAAAGTCCTTCACGGCCGGGGTCCAGCTCAAGGTTTTTAGAAGCTTTCTTAGCCTTTTTTTTGTTTTATATATGAACACCCTGAATAAAGATCATAAATATTCTGACATCTTTATGTGTGCGTATCAATATGCTTTTTTTTTTAACCCGTTGAGGACTGGTCCCGAAATATTTCGGGCTTGAGAATGCATGTTATACCAAAATCGATTTGTCCTCACCCGTTGAGGACTGGTCCCGAAATATTTCGGGCTTGAGAATGCGTGTTATACCAAAATCGATTCGTCCTCATCAGGTTAAGTAAAAAATCGTACTGTTACAGTTTTTCACACTTTCTAAGCTCAAGAACCGTAAACAATACAATAAAATTGTATGAGTTGGCAGGTATGCAGATAAATCAGTCAGTCAATCAATCAACTAACTAAATACAGGGAAACCCTGTTATAACGAGCTCGCTTATAACGAGGTACCGTTTATAATGAGAATCCCTTGGTGCCGATAGTTCCAATGGCATAGTGCTCCATGTATAATGAGTTCGGTATAACAAGGTACAATCATTAGTCCTGACTACCTCGTTATACCAGGGTTTCCCAGTATATCATATTCTTACCCCTAGACTCGTGTCTTTGAGTTTCTGCTGTGCAATTTCTAGGTTTGCCTGGTAGGACGTGTTGGTTGGTTCAAGGTCCACGGCTCTCGTGTAGGCGTCGCATGCCTTCTGGAATTCATTCAAACTGGTATATGCGAGACTGCAGAGGGGAATATATACAATTAAATGGAAATTAAATTTATTATTTGAATTACATATAAATAGCAAATGGCAGGATAATTATATAAAGCAAAATTGAATATATAAATACACAACCCCATCCATCAAATTTATAATTCCATCCTTCTATGTTTGTCTATATTGCTGTACATAGGATCAATGTCGACAGCCTTTCTACAGTCCTGCAGCATCTATTCATGGTTGTCCAGCTTACTATACAATGTAGTCTACTGCTTAAATTCATCACCGCACTCAAAGTATGTTTAATCAGTGCTAATCAGTGCGATTTAGAGCAAAAAAAATTAAAGCCCCGACTCACCCCATCCTTCCATATGCCTTGCTGTACGTAGGATCTATCTCAACAGCCTTTCTACAGTCTTCCAGTGCCTTTTCATGGTTGTCCAGCTTACTATACGCTGCAGCCCGGTTGCTGTAGTACACTGCTTTGGTTGGGTTCAGGTTGATTGCCTGGTTGTACATATCGACCGCCTCTTTGTGCATCTCCTTCTTCATTAAATCATTTCCTACATAATGAAAGGTCATCAAAAATCAATTTAGTTATAAACATTTTAAAATAATGGGTAAATACAAAGTTATGTTAGCTACCAACGAACTTGGCCACCTGCAATGTTTAGAGAAAACAGGATATGCTGTGCTTCAAGGGACCAAGCCCCCATTTCAGCCCCCATTTCATTGCTGACCCGGGGCCATCAAAAATTGCTGTTGGGCCAGTAAAAGACTCATATTTCCATGGGCACCAAATGTTGACGCTATTATGTAGAACATTATTGTACTTGTGTACCACCACCCAAAACTAATATTTTGATTATAGAAAGGTAACATCTGTAGCGTTCCATTCCGTCAACAATTTCACACAAATATGTTTCCAGAAAAAAAAAAGTAATTGGATAACGCATCAGCATTCTTAAGCATGCGTTTATGCGGTCTGAATTTGACGACTAATTTGCGTGTGCAAGGCAAACAACCCGCCCGGGAATGTACTGCATACAACGTACGCGTACATAGCTTTGACGCACTCGCACACCAGGAACATGTTCCGTAAGCGCTGTAAATGAAATGCTTTGTTTTATAATTACACAACCCTTTGCAAAATGTTGATTGTCTATTTGATATCACACAACAGTACCAAAACTTATAATAATGTGTTGTTATTTGCCCGGTGGTCCCCTTTAATGCAAATTTAATATCTTATAGAAAACACTTGATTTGTGATTTTAAAAGAGAGGAAAGAGAGCACATTTTGTTTTCAGATGGATGGAATACATTAACAATTATTACATGTTAATATGGACAACTTGAAATGTTTATAACTGATTGTTAATTATGAAACACTTAAAAGCACCACACAGTTATAATATCTATCATTAGTAATATTTTGCTTAGAACCATTCCACTTGCTACAGTACATGAATAACAATTCTCATCACGTTTTTTCAAAGAGTAAACAATGATAAGACAGAAAGACAAAATTGCCCCAAGCACTGGATCTATCCCAGTTAGGGCTCTCAGCAGCTCAGTTGGTAAGAGTTCCAGTCTAGCTTTGCTGAAGTCTCTGGTTCTCTGGTCGTATTAATCTTCTTTTCGAGGACCCATTTCTTAAGAAGAAAATTTTTGAACTTATTTCAACAGAGCAAAAATATATAAAATAGGATCTGTTTCAATTAGTAAAATTAATACAGAACAAAATACATTTCAACTCTTCAAGTCAGCATGCCAAACTGTATTTCTGAAGTATTTACGACAAAACAACAAACTTTCATTTTAGTTACATGCTTTCATGGTAATTCACGCCACAGCATGTCTGAAAATATTATGCATGCCAGTCTCAGAAAAATATTGAGAATCTCTATGAGTGTTGCTGTAAACTCTACCGGTCCTGAGTATGATGCGTATTCTTTTCATCGATGTTTCGTTCAGGCGACTTGTTCCAGGGTCAATGCAGGCACCAATAAAAGATGGTATTGAAGCGGTACTCAACTACAACACTCCTTTCTGCCTTTCCTTAAATGCTTTGAAAAAATACATTATTTTAATGAAAGTATGAAAATCATCCTGGTGGGTTATGTACAAAGGCCATGAGTATTTCAGAATCTTGAAGGTGATGGATGAATACCGTCTTCATTCGATGACTAGCTGCAATTCTCCAGTCCATCATAATAAGTGACATGATGTATAATGGCACACTTCCATGCTTTCATATTCATGTATCAATGTATATTTTGAATAACAGTTCACAGCATTGACCTGTAATTTAGGCAAACATGCTACGTTCAAAGTCCTCACCGTTATTATTTAATCTATCTGTCTTTATTTCCAGTTTCCACGAAGGAATGCCTCCTACCATTGCACAGAAAACAGAATAATGCAATACTTCAACTCAAATCAAATCAAGGCCTATCTGCCATTGTACAGTTGAACCTTTTTATAAAGAACTCCCTTCTAATTAAATATTGTACCTTATATTACAAGGTATTTTTACGAGACCAAGTTATTTGTCTTTTGCCCAAAGCATGTTGTAAAAGATGGAATTGGCACATAATCACCTATCTTATTAAAATCATTACCAAAGCATTGTTATGTGCTCATTATAAAGAGGTTCCACTGTACACTACACATATCCAAATAAGTACGGTACTCAAAATATAAACATATATGGTATACAAGATTAATAACTAGAGTTCCAAATGCACTTGGCACACCCTTACCTTCGCTCTTCAGTTTTTCTGCCTTTCTGTCAGTTTTCCACGACGGAACAAATCTTACCATTATGACCAAAATAAATCGACAATGCCATTCACCTCAAATAAACTGCAAACTCTTTGACATCATGGGGAATATTATCACAAGTTTAAAAAGATGCATCCCTCAAGTCCCTTACCTTCGTTCTTTAGTTTCTCTGCCTTTCTAACCGTTATCCACGAAGGTATCGATCCTATCATTATGATGAAAATTAATTTCAGACTTAATAAAATTAATTCCTGTGAGTCAAAAACTGTCTGTTATAAGGGTAATTCATTATTAGACCTTAATTGATGTGGTAAGTCTTTCAACTTAATTCACAGAAATTCATGTTCCTTGGTATTACATGCAGTTTAAGGAATCAGTTGGGTGGGAATGAATCCTTATTTAATTATCAACTCCAGTAGTGTGTGACAAGGTAAAGGGTATTCAGATAGTTGGTACACAAAACATTTTTCAAAACCAAGTTGCTATTACATTATCACAGATACACAAGCTCAAATCATTTACACATAATAATGGGGAGTAAGTATCTACTGCGATATCAGTGAGTACATGGCTCAATTTTCTTTTTCTTTTATTCAACAACATTTAGTTTGTTTGCTTCGTAAGGAGGAGGGTCTTTTTCAAGACCTGACGTTATAAATTACGGTACATTCTCACCTTCATTCTTGAGTTTCTCTGCCTTGTCGCTGTCAAGTTTGGATGCCGAGGCAGCTACTGACCCTGCAGGGGTAAAACTGGCCGTCTTAGCTGGGCCTGGTTTGGCCACATCCGGCTAAGGAGTAAACCACAAACAAGGAATTATTCCTAGTGATGGTAATAACAACGACACCAACATAAACAATAACAATATCAATTATAAACTGGCCCATTTCTTGGTCCTGCCTTGGTCATAAGAAGTAGACAATGGAGAGAAACGCATGTTGCTGACAACAACAATACCAAAATCAATAGTAAACAGCATCTACACCTAAAGCAAATGGGTAATTATTGCATTGCAATAATAATGATAGTAACAACAAAGATAATGAGGATGCTGATGATGAGGATGATGATGATGATAGTGATGATGATGATGATCATCATCATCATGACAATCGATGATGATAATGTTACTGTTGAAGATTATGATGATGATGATGGTGATAGTTGTGATGGTAGTGAAGATGATGATGTTAAAGGTGAAGATTTGTTTTGGTAGTGCCCCCCTTCTCAAAAAATGAAATGGAAGCTCTTATTCCCAATCATGT
>JAUELG010078220.1:0-10903 GCA_031471515.1 Dendraster excentricus | reverse complement strand
CCCACTCCTACCTTCCTCCTGGGTAATGACCGGTTAATGATGATAAATCTAATGTATATTATAATGGATATTTGATCGATAGCCTGTAACCTCCATCTAACTGGATTAATACCTTATAAATAGTATCAATTGCAATTTATATCAAAAGAGTGTGTCCTCCACTTTGGTAACAAATAACCGTGTTACTACAAACCTAATACTTTGGAAATAAATATAAAATAACTCTTTACTCTTTTGAAGATATATGATGACAGTTCTAACAAATCCTTTGTTTTTCATTTGTTTAATAATTACTTTCATGGACACGTACTATTTGCCAAACTGGACTAGGAAGATTCATGCATTGATAATTTAATTGACAAATTGTTAATCGGCCCTGTTGCAGAATTAAATACAACCGATTATAAATATTTGTCAGAAATCTTATCATTAATTCTGTTTTTTAAGGTCATAATCCAGTTTCCCACTACTAACTAGTACGTATACTACTACTACTACTACTACTACTACTACTACTACTACTGCTACTACTACTACTTCTACTACTACTACTACTACTTTTATTACTACTACTACTCCTACTACTACTACTTCTACTAATTCTATTACTACCGCTACTACTACTACTACTACTACTACTACTACCACTACTACTGCTACTACTACTACTACTACTATTACTACTACTACTACTTCTACTTCTACTACTTCTATTACTACTGCTACTACTACTACTACTACTACTACTATTACTACTACTACTACTACTATTTCTACTACTTCTATTACTACTGCTACTACTACTACTACTACTACTACAACTACTACTACTGCTACTACTACTACTACTACTACTATTACTACTACAACAACTACTAGTACTACTACTACTATTACAACAACTATTACTCCTACTTCAACTACTACTACTACTACTACTACTACTACTACTACTTTTACTACTTCTTCGACTTCTACTACTACACTACACGAAACACCCAAGTTGCTTAGGTTTGAATTCTACCTCACCCCTACTCCTATCTTGTGCCTGGATAATGACCGATTGATGACGATAAATATAATGGATATTTTATCACTAGTTTTTAACCTCCATCTAACTGGATTAATGCCTTGGAATTAGTATCAATTAGAGTTGATATCAATACTGTCTGTCCTCCATGTTAGCTTCTGTTCTTTTATACTTTTGTTCCAATTTTACTTTCTCTGACATACTTTCTCATTGCCCCCTGAATAATGACTGAATACTGACCTTAACTCTCATATCATTATCTGGACCATTGATATGCACGAAGCGTGACTACCACTTTACTGTACACTGTAACCTAATCACCGTTTCATTACAAACCTATGAAATCCTTTAAAAAAAATACACACCCATAAAATCTTTGAAAACAAAATTATCAAAATAATAAACCTCACTATTGTGTAAGTATCGTGAAACTAAATATCTCTTGTTTTCAAATTTAGTAAAATATTACTTGTCACGGTCACTTTTTATGATCAAGATTTTCCAAACAGCTGTTAAAATGCGAATGGACCGTGTTTCTAATGTATTATTGTCAAATATTTTCTTTCATAGTTCCGTGATGTTTACCAAACTGTACCTGAAAATGTCTATAAAAAGTCTTTCGAAATTGATGTCTCCTCATTCTGGCGATCTGATGCACTCCTCGTCACTACGAGCTGAGATAGAGCTGTCTCCAGAGTACAAGGTAAGATAATTTACCCAAATTATTCCATTACATATACAACGTTGCCTTGAAGGGACTTAGTAACATTGTCCAAATCCTAAACATTATATTTGAATTCTAGCCGTTGTTGAATTTGTATCGATAATACAATCCTGGGACATGTTTCGGTTTTTAAAAATTTCCTTTCGTTACAGAGATATGTAAGATTGAAGTGTTCAGTGTTAAAACAAAATGTACAAAGTGAATGTGGTGAGTTACTGAATAACACTTTGCATTTTTGCTCATAACTCAGCCATGCAACGTTTATGTGACTTGTAAGTTTCACACACCACCCTGTGGACATATCAGATAACAACAGTACATTGCATCAACCATTCATCACTTTTGGCACATGACAACAAGTTACTAGATCCCTTATAAAGATAAGAGTCGGTTTGAGCTAAATTTAGTTATAGTTATCATCATGACTTGTGCATCAAACCTATATATTTTCGTAATGCCAATTTGTCAGATATAATAATTCTCACATTTTATTTAACTAGAAATGTCGCAACTAAAAATAGGCACCTGGGCATTTGCATCCCTTACTCTTTCTTCCCTGCATTATTGGACAAATAGTCCTGAATGTGGAGTGCATCAGCTATGACATCATAAAATCTGTTTTTACGAACTTTCGAATTCTAACTTCAGTCTACGAAAGAGCGTATCAACAAATAATGTCAAAATACCGAAAATTGATGGAATATGTTTAGAACTGGCTTGGATATGACCATCCGTGATTTTCTCGTGATTAGGAAATCAGCGTTATAGTTCTCTAGTTCATAACTTTATGCTCGCGTTATGTTTGAACGTTCAACAATATTGTAATAACATCGTGTTCTTTCTGGTACGGTATACCCAGCCCACTGATAGTTAATGTATGGTTGAGTATCGGAATGTCCCAAATTGCCCCCCCCCCCCAATATTTATTGCGAGATAATGAATAACTGACTGTCAAATTCGAAAGAACATACGATTTTAAAGACAAAATAAACTTTATTTGATCGATATCGGGTTATTCACCGACAATCACCTAGCGATATTTTTAGACTTTTTAGAAAAAATTAAAAAAATGCTCAAAAACTACTATAAAAACAATCTAAATAGGTTTTTAAAAAGTCGTTGATAATATTTCTATAAAATCAAAACATTAAATGCACAATTTTGTACGAACAAAGGCTATAACTAATGATTTGTTTAAAAACAGCGCCCTCTTTCATTAATGGCTATTTTTGAATGATAATATTATGGACTTTACTTAGTTGTATTTATAATTATTCTATACTTTTCGAGAATGGTGAAGTAAATACAATTACTTTGTTCTGTTATGGTACACGTTTTGGTTACTAAAGTTAAGTTTGACCAATACTCAACTATCCCTTTAAAGTGCACATTCAAATTTCCTAACCAGGGGCTTGTTGCAAGAAAGGGTCTTATCTTTAGGACGTCCTAAATCTCACGTGATTGTCACATGTCACCACTAAATTATATGAGGCGCCGTCTGTAAATTAATTATTTACACACATTATATGTTATATAATCATCAAAATAACTATTATTTATATATAATGTATACAATTTTAATTCTTTGTATACAATTCTAATATATAATCCAATATTTATAACATATACTGTGTGTAAATAATACATTGACAAACGGCGCCTCATATAATTTAGTCGTGTCATATGACAATCACGTGAGATTTAGTTCTGTCTTAAAGATAGGACCCTTTCTTGCAACAAGCCCCTGGCTACGATTCTGTCTTTATTTGAATTAGTGATTGCCACCCTACATACCATTCAACATGTCGCTGGTCGTGCTTTTGTTGGGAGCCCTGATCGTCCCCTGGTCGGAAGTCAACGCTATTTATAACTGCCTGGGTAAGACGTTTTTAGTTTAACGGTCGTTCGGCGTCGTATATTACGCCATCTTATTACGCCATCTTGAGCGCGGTGCGATATGCACAATTAACAATTTACCCGTGATATGTGGTGCGCGCGAAATAGCCTATTTCAAAATGGCGGCCCGCGGTTTAGCATCCCGACGCTTGATGGTCTTTAAAGTGAAGTGAAATATACATATTGTATTTGCCTAGATGAACTAGTGCGTGATCATCTTCAATAGATATGCTTGTAAAGTGTCTAACTTCTCGAACATTACTTGAAATTTGTTTGTTTCGTCTGCCATGTTGTTTAGCTTCCGGTGAACAATTAAAAGCAGGGGAATATTTTGTTTTCTTCAAATATGACGAGATGTATCATTGAGCTCAAGAGCGTTAATGAACAATCATACACCTCATTAATGTCATACAGTAATTTGTTGTAAAATCCAACGCATATATTCGCTTTTTTTATAAAAACAAATAGTAGTACTCTTTTTTAATGAAACTTTCACACATCAAATATTTCATCATATGATCTACCATACTGTTGCCGAGTATGGCGTCAGTTTGCCAATACTAATTCAATTGTGATTGTGGGTCCTTTGGGCAATAGAGGAATTAGGACATTATTGTTTTTATTGTATATTCACTATTTGATTGCATTGAGTGATTTTAATGAAATGGTTTTCTCTCTTTGAAATTTCTATAAGATATTTAGAGGTTTCTTCCATGGGCGTCGATACTTACGTAATACCCATTCATCAGGGCGGATAAATTAATGGATCACGCCCCCCTAGTGAATCGGTATAATTGACAAATCGACGCCCGTGCTTTCTTCAAACAAAGTTAACAGTTATACACACATTTAATTGTACCCATTACAATCATTACCAATGTCATAACATCTTTTTAAGCATAAGGACGAACACTCCTATTACATAAGTTTAGACTACACAAACTAAACAAGCAGTTGATTCTGGTCGATTTAAATCATTTATATCATTGTAACTTAATGTCAATGTCACTTAAAGGGCATTTAAACTATGTCTTTCTGTTATTATTATAGTTTAGAGGGTGAACATACATTTCATGTGATATCTAACTTGGCAATTTTAGCCTGAATCCCATACAATCCTTGCTTAAACAAACCCACATTTTACTAATTCTTACGGTGGCAAAATATGATGGAAGCGGACATGTTCTTGTAGTTGCCCGACATGCTTTGCAAAGTCTGACGACAGTGCGGACGGCTTAACAAAAAGCTTTTCACTGATTTGCGGACTCGTCAAAGCATCTACAATTATTCAGACAATGATTTGTAGGTTAAGTAATTATTCAATATGGAACTACTTGAAACTCATACATGCAACCGTTGAAGTATGACATGAATTTTAAAGCAAACTAAATGTGCTAAAAAAGATATATAAAATGGAAAGAAAAATATGTTCACCGATACGAGCCTAATAAGTTTGATTATGTCTTGGTTCATTGCTTTTGTATTTCAGCCGCTTTCTCGAGTGAAAACGCCTACAACTACCACTATGAACTCCCAAAGATCATGGGGGGTTATGGCAACACAGAACTTCAGCTTTCCTTCCGGGTGAAGGCTACGAATGATGCCTTCATAGCACTGGTTCCAAATGCAGTCACCAACAACGTCTACGAAATCGGTTTGTCTTTTTACAAACTAATATTTGAAGATTGCATTATTATGTTTGGAGGGAGTTTAGGCAAAATACACTTATTAGAGTTCCATCATTTCAGAAGAATATGATATACTGTATACAATCTGAACTTTGTAATCAAAACCTGTTCCAATCACATTACAAACTGATACTAATCATTGAACAATGCGCGAAATGAATACATTAAAGGAGTAGTATACTTTGGTAAGGCTGAATTTTCGTAACCAAACCTGGGCAGTAACATTATAAACTAATAGTAATAACTCAACCATGCTTGAAAGCTATACCAAATTACAAGCGACTAAATAAACGCCTGTTATTTAATAGCCATTTCAACACAGTAGTGAGTGCAGTGAGTTAATGAATATCACTTTGCATTTTCACTCATTACTTGGCCATGCAATGTCCATTTGACTTGAAATTTTCACAAAACACCCTGGTAAAATATTTGAACAGGACAATATGCATTCCATCAACCATTCATCATTTTTTTTGCACATGTCAACAAAGTTACTATATCCCTTTAAAAAAAAATCCCAAAATCGATTGATGAAGTATGCCTTCATTTGCATTCTGCATAATCATCATGTGCGTCGATCCCATTCATCAGGTGGGGGGGGGGGGGGGGGGGGTGGAGATCCATTCATCCACCCCCCCCCCCTGATGAATGGGTAAATTACGGACGTATCGACGCCCATGGTTAACATTTATTCCTAGATATCGGAGGCTGGGGAAACACGTATTCGGTGATTCGGCGATGCAAGGAGTGCGAAGAAGTGGCGGGAGTCTCACACTCTCCGTTGAGCGGGAACGAGTATCGGGGGTTCGTCTTGACGGTCAAGAACGGTCGAGTCGCACTCTACCTGGATGAGAATTACGTGCAAGGTGAGATGCAGAATCCGCCAATCCTGGAGTACCAGGATCCCACTCCCATGTCCTTCAATTACATCGGGTTCTCGACCGGATGGGGGGCAACCGGCGAGTGGATCTTCGACACATGCAGTATCAACATGTGCAACGTGGACTTTTGCAGCATGTCGTATTAACTGAGGTGAGAATCTTTTCCCACTCTCTATGTACATAATGAGGAAAACGCACTGTATCAGGGAGGTACGACCCTCATACCTCCTTGATTGTACTTGGCAAGGTACTAATACCCAGCTAGCCACCTGACTTCGGGCCGATGTCGGTATATCGCGGTTGGCTCGAGGTTAAAATGTCCGCCAGCTGAACATCTTCACTACGTCATTTTGTGATATATTGGCATAACGTCAATTTCCGTCAATGGCCCAATGAGATGCTGACGGAAATTTATGTTATGCCAATATATCACAAAATGACGTAGTGACGATGTTGGGCTGGCGGATATTTTAACCTCGAGCCAACCGCGATATACCGACATCCGGCCCACAACTTATGACATCGGCCCGACGTCAGGTGGATAGCTGGGTAGTACCTCCTTAATGATATCAATGTCGTTTTGCATGCAGTATTAACTGAGATGAGAATCTGTCCTACTTTATATGCACATAATGAGGTAAATGTATTGAATCAAAGAGGTATGACCCTCATAAGTCATTGATTTTACTGGCGAGAAACGATATTAATGTATTTTTGCATGCCGTATTAAATGAGATGAGAATCTCTCCCACTCTCTATATGCACATAATGAGGTGAATGTATTGTACAGGGTGGTAGACAATCTGATTTTGTCGTAACACAAAATCGCGTAATGTAGATGCATTGTACATGGTGGGATATGTTATCAAGGTATTTTGTTTACTTGACTATGGGGCTGCCGTTCACATATATTCCCCCTTACTAATTTGCTACCCTATAAGTAAGTGATAAATTTGTTGTAAACCCCTAAAGGCCCTCTCACACTGGAGAGTGCGTAGAATTGCGTAGGGTGGCGTATTGTTGCGTACCGAGTGCGCCGAGTGTACGCCGCCATACCGCTGCCCTACGCAGCTATAAGCAAAGGTACGCAGCGGGGTACTCGAGGAGTAGTGGCGTAATGAACCAACAATTTTGGAGGGCTCAACCAAATCCGCATCACCAGGGTCTGATCTAAACATTTGCCAAGGGGGTTTTGACCAAATGAGCCGCAAAGCGGCAAAAAAGGCGTTTTTTGCGTCTTTTGGCAGCGCAAGCCGTTTTTTAGAAGCCCAAGAAGGGGGGGGGGGGTTAAACCCCCTTAACGTGTTTTTGTATTGTTTTGCTTTGAATAATGCAATCTGGTGCATGCTTGGGAATGCAATGTGACATGACATAAGTAAAATCTGAGTGTTCTTGTCTGAAGAAAGAGTTTTTTTTTTCAATCGCTGTTATCGAATTAGGAAAGAAACATGATTTTAATTTATTAACCAGTACGCCAGTGGCGAGGAGTACGCACAAAATTAAACATGTTTAATTTTTTCCCCGCGTACTTCCGACTTAGATATGGTAGTATATAACGCTCAAATTTAAAAGGGGTGTTTGGAATAATAGCCGAAAAGTTTTTAGTTTACACTAAAATCCTCTTTGACCAGAACTGTAACGTCCCTTTTTCTTTAACATGTTTAATCAATGATATAATGTAATCCTTTTCACATGTTTCACCAAATATTACAGGTGTAGGTGCACGTTTCACCGATCGAGCAACAAGGATTTGATTTGAACACGTCACATACGGTATAGTCTCCACTAGTGTGACGCGAACATAAGGGGGTGTTTCACAAAGAACCAAGCTGAACTTAATCTTCTTCAGAGGCGAAATGACAGTTAAACAAACAAAACACATCATATCTATAATTAAACCCTAATGGGTATGTATATTGATTACTATGAAAGGGGCGGGATTATCGAACAACAACAATGATGTGAGTGGTAAAACAAGCTTGGCCAGGATTGCAGGAAATACTTACACACAAAGGAGAATAACAACAAATTATGGAAAACTGTTAGTTGCTTTGAAAACAAAATTTAAAATTTTTGTTTTAAAGGCGTGAAATTCAAACCGGTCATATTTTATCATCAAGGAGGTTACATTAAAAATTTAAAATGTTTGAAAAGTCTACATACTTGCATGTTTGCTTTTGAATATTCTTTTAATCATAAGGCTTAAATGGCTTACAATAGTTTTTAAGTCCAACTAGATTTCAGTTCAACTTAGGATCTTCGGTAAATGCTTCCTTTAATAGAAGAGACTTCCTTTTTCTTCTTGTTTATGTTATTTATTTAATTCTGATATTTCTTTTAACTTTTCAGTAAGAATACATGTACGCGTTTTACGAAAATTCATTGGCGCAAATTTGCGAAATTATATGTTGTTAATTTCACGGCGTTTGACCTAGACACATGTCATTTCCATTAATAAATAATCTTGCAACGTAGACTCAATGTGCTTACCATTTTTGGCATTGCAAATCCTGGAATTTGGCGTATGACGTACAGTTTGAACGGTATAATACACGATATTGATAAAAATCCAGGATCCGTTATTCAAATAACAAGGATGACGAGGTTATCATAATATTTCATTGTAATTGCTATGAAATGTAATTTAGATAAGGAAATTTGATTGTTTATGTATGTATAACGCGTCATTTATTTCAATGCCATGTTCAGTGACCTTTACTTGATTGATACAATATTTATTAATTTCCATTTCAATTCCAATTTTCTTTGTGTACTTGATCGTATTGCAATGTCAAACCAATTTAATTCGCTTTACCACTAAACAGTTGTTGAAGCTTTATTCTGTTTAATGATCAGAAATGGTGTTCTTTTCTCTTCGTTCAGTAACGTTCAAATTTTGTAGCTTTCTCATAATCTTTCTTAAAAAAAAAAAATTGAAGTAGGTGGAACCTTCATTATTTTATTTCATGATCATTTTAATAGTAATTGCTGCCACCAGATAATTAAGGTAAAGGAATGTTTGTTTGTTTGGTTGTTTTTTATTTAACTTGACATTTAATGTAACCTTATCATTAAGAGCCTTTACAAGGGGACATCAATTCACTTTCATTTGATAAGCCTCTGTGATTATGATCAAAAGGTGAATGTTATATTACTTAATGTGACATATCATTAAATGTTAACTGTAATATCCTTTAAAAGAGTACGCAGGTATAAATTAATTAAATTGCACTTCTATTCAATTTTATTTCACTTTACTTTGCAACTTTGATAGCGTTGCATTGTCAAACCAGTTACCACGCAGTGTTGTTGATGGTTAATTTGGTTTAATTATTTGATAATCTGTCATTTGTTCTTCATTTCAAATAAATTTCTATCGCAAATAATGAGTTGTACCTTTGTATAAATGTTCCTGTTGGGTGCACCACAATGATATAATACATTTCTTGTGTGTGTGTGTGTGTGTGTGTGTGTGCGCGTGTGTGTGTGTGTGTGTGTGCGTGTGTGTGTGGGTGTGTGGGTGTGTGTGTGTGTGTGTGTGCGCGTGTGTGTTTGTGTTTGTGATGTTTGTATGGGCGTGTTTATTTTGGTCTAATCTTGAAGAAGATAAAAAAAAATAGGAATTATACAACCCCCCCTCCAAACAAAATATGTAGAATAATAAACGGTGACACTATGAACAGGTTTATGTGTCATAATTAATTTCTACAGAGCAAACAAATCGTCTGGCAGTATATTGTCTCCATATTGTCTCCAAATCGTTTGGCCAATACAGAACCATTTGATTTGTTTGTGAATACAAAAAAAAACCCTTAGTTTAATGTCACAAAATATATCAAATTAAACAAATATATATCGTTCTTGCCTGATTGGCCCTTTAAATTTAGTTTGTGATCGGTTTAGATGAACAAAAATCAATAATCCAGTTTCCTCCTAGAGGTATGCACTAGATTGCATATTTTTTGGTAAAAACTGCAACAGCTTTAGGTACCTGTGACTTTGATCAATACTTTTTCCACAAGACATGCACATAGTGCATTATATGATTCTACTTAACAATGCTGCTTGAAATTATATCCATTTAGATTATTTCAAAAGCACATGTTTTATAATCGAAGTTATACAATTCTAAAACTTTGCAGTATAATACATAAATCTCAATGAACTGTTATATACTGTATACGTGGTGGCTTTATTTTTGCGAATTTCGCGAGTCAATCATCGCGAAAATGTCCACTTTGGTTCATGTCCATTCACACTAATGACATCGCGAAAATTCGACCTCGAGAATTGTGAGATTAACTCCAAAATCGCGGAAATATTGGCGTTTACAGTAACTAGACACAATTCTTGGCTATTGAAGTAGGTGAAAATGTTGAGGGGGGTTGTTTATTGTGTTAGCTATACAGAGCATAACACTTCGTTACGTTCTCATTGTTTTAAAAGGGCACTTCATTATTTTGTAAAGAAATCGCTTCAATCAATGTGTGAGGTAATATAACAACGGGTGTAAAATAATTCAAATGAAATGAAACAATGTTGACGAAATATCCAAAATTGCTTGATATCCAGGGACCGCGGATTTGTTTTGAAAGTTTGGTGCTGACCACATTTGAACTGCTATGTATTTCTGTATTTTATGCCTATGTATTTCTTTGTTTTAAGGCAAAAGAGTGAGGTGGGG
>JAUELG010078109.1:0-10904 GCA_031471515.1 Dendraster excentricus | reverse complement strand
ATTCAAAATGGTTAAAACCAATGAGGTTTTAGAGAGCGCCAGCTTGAGTTTGAAATGCTCTATTTGAATGATAACAGACTTCATATTTGGTTGTTTGTAATTTTAAATTCATTTCAAGCATGGTAGAGTTATAATTATAGTTTGTAATGTAATGGTGCAGGTTTTGGTTACTAAAATTCAGTTTGACCAGAACTGTACTCTCTTTACCAGAACTAAACTATCCCTTTAAGTATTTTTCTTCTATGTTTGGATTTAACATATATTTGAAATCGAGCTATATTTAAATTGAATCTATGTTTGAATTTAATAATATTTTTTTTCCCTTTCACATTATCATTTTAAAATAATTTGTTGGTATTCATGCATGGTCCTATCATAACACATTATTAAGCTTTTTTACACAAATTAAGATTTCATCATCATCAAGCTTATGTACAAACTTATTTCTATTATTAGTTGAACAAAGTTCGGTTCCGTTGTATTTTTTTATGAAACGCTCTTGCACATCTTCGCACATCCACAATATTGATAATCTTAGAGAAAATATTTCCGTCCTTCATATAACAATATTCTGACAGTTTATTAGCAATTCAAGTCAACAGTGTATGTAGTCTATCAAGTATATTCTAAAAATAACAAGGTTATCCAAATGTCGTACTTTTAATCTATTTTTGATATGCTCTTTAAAGTTGTAATAATACATACGAAGCTGAACACTGGTTAACGTGGACTTATTATGATAATTCTCTAACTTGTATTATTGCGTAGATCAAACCATTATGATTTAGCATCTTAATTGCCTCTCCTTAATGGTTAATTCATAAAATAAAATATTACAAGTTAACTTTTTCACTGATGTGGGCATTCTTGTGGGCATCACATCAATAATTCTTGTTATCAAAATGATACAGCAAACGAGCACTCATGCTTGTCAAACTGAACAATACATTTTATTTTAAGAATGAACGTTTATATTCAATACTGACTATCGTTAATCATTTTTAACCAACTAAATCGAAGCATATATGAAATCCAAGCTATATTGTGTGACAGAAATTGTTAAACAAACAAACAAACAAACAAATAAAACAGAACCAATAATACTTTTATACTATAATATAACACAATTCTTTAAATATTATTAGTCGCCTATCATTCGTTGCAGAATACACATACACTTGCGATTAATTTCAATAATTATACAGCGGAAAAAATTCAATCTTTCTGACTAAGAAAATTATGCATAACTACATTACATATTTATTTGCGGCAAATGGTAAGAATATATGTGCGACATAAAAGTTCTACTATACAATATCATACGACTAATTATCAGACAGTATGCAAATTATAAGAGTGCAGAAGTCTTCTAGTCCGAAGTAGCACTAAACCAGAAATGTTCAAAAATGTGAAGTTTTCGTACAATTATGCTAATTCAAGGAGCATTGAAAGTATTTTTATGAATTACATCAGTTGAAATAGAACAGAATCAACATAATTTAGATACGTCATTTTGTTATAATCATGTATTTGAATATTTATTTACCGATTTCCCCTTATTAAAACGCTGTATGTACTGATTTCTTATCCAAACATTGACATATAAACACACGAAAAGAGCAAAACTGTGCAAATGGCACTGCAATTCAACATTTTGTTACATACAAGATAAAGATATGTTACGACTAAGATTAAAGAACAGATTTTCTAACCACTGCATATTCGTATCAAAGAGCATATTCAAGATAACTGTACAAAATACAACACTAAAAAGTTACAACAAAATGAAACATATGTTTGAATACGATTGTTTGTCTAATAGAGACATGACATTGCTTATAAATTGTTATTTACCATTTAAACATTATACACTGCATATACCTAGCTCTCACATATAACGCATGCAATACAATTTTGTTTTGATTGACTCGCTATCAGATTCTAAGATTCTGAGCTTCGTCAAGACTTACTTTTGCAAATAATCATAAATAGTATGTCATCACTTTGTGTATGGTATGCACAAAACATAAACCTTTAAACATTTACGAATATTAATCGATGTCCATGAATATATATTTCATAAATACCATTGAAAACCCTTATCTTCAAATGCTCAAGAGAGCTATGTGATTCAGAGATTCCGGGATTCGTCAATAAGAATAATCCAATATGCATGATCAATTAGGAAGTGTTATTCAATATATATGGATCACGAAACTTCCAAGAATGAGAATGAGATAAACATAAAAATATGCTTATGCAATTCACGTGCAATGCTACAAAACACATAATAGTTTGTCCAGAGTAATATTTTGTAAGTATATAATTCTCATTACTAATGTAGTAAACAACATGCAATAGTTGAGAATTGAAATAATTAGCTTTCAAAGTCATGTTCCTCCGTACAAATTAAAAAGTAATAATTTCTTGTCTAAATTGCGTTATTATTTTAACATTGGTCTTCTCATAAGAATTGGGTAAAATATACTTTTCTTGAAACTGGATACAAAAAAAGCTGTATAAAATTTTCATTTGATGTGCATGATTTGAATGTATTTACAGTAGAATGGTAGGGTATAGGCTTATTACTCAGAATGATATATTGTATATTGTGGTAATATTGAAAAATCCTGAAGTAACACTTTACAGGACAAGAAACATATTCACAAAATAAAGTGTTTTCTTATCAATGCATATTTAAAATACATGTGCAAAATCATTAAATAGTTGTAATTAGGAACATGACAAATTACATGCATTATTCAGTTATAAAATCCATGACATAGCGTATGTGTATTAATTAACAGTTTACACTTAATAAGCTGTCCATAGAAACATTTTCTTCATATATGTACACTTGAACAATATCTTTAATTGACTCGCCATCCAATTCTAAGATCCCGGGTTTCGTAAAAACTTACGTCATCAAATTATCCTACATATGTTATTTAATCATACATTTGGGCACGTTACATGAAACTCAGGAGGTTATCAAGCAATGTCCATGAAAACATCAATTTATTTACACTTTTCATATACATGTATGCTATTCAGAATCCTTTTTCACATACCCAACACAACCACAACGAAAAGAGAAAAAGATGCGCCATCTGATTCAAAGATTCCGGGCTTTGTGACTAGTAATCGGCAGAATAATATGAGAAATCGACTTAGAAATGGTATGCAGGTTAAATGTAACACAAAACTTACAATATAGAAAATAAGACAAATATAAAAAGCGCCTATAAAATCCAGATGCAGCAAAAACAAATACGTAATAACATGTCTTGAATAGACTTGATAACAGGCATATGGATCACAATACTACTAGTGAACTTGAAACATGATTTTGTATGAAATGCTTACACGTTTATGACAAAGTTCTTGATCTCTAGCCACATAAACATGCATTTAAAGAAACACGACTATGCATTATGTATACACATAATCTGAAAGGTTACTATGTTGAATTAATTAGCTTGATTTCTTATGTTCTCGTATAGAATGACGTATTAAATTTGACTTGTCAAATAAACAGTTGTTTTTCATAGATAATATTCGTCTTCTCATTCCTGAAGGAATTTAATTATCTGACAGAGAAAGTGAAACTCGACTTTATTTTGAAATCGTACTCCAGTACTTGTCTTTGTAATGCAGGTACTACATCGTACGGTAATACAGGGTACTTACAATTATACCATACATTATATATTATTTTATACCAGTGCGCATGTCTTTAAACCTGCATTAAGTAACACTTTTCCGGAATATTTAATTCACCTTTTCTGTCTTTAATTCAATGCACACTTATTCAGCATTTATAAAATGTAATACATACACTATAGTAGCGAGTCATATTAATTTACATATGCCGATTATTATTATCAAAGTGTGTTCCTAATTTCAATGAAATCCATATTATCAAAGATTATTTAAAGTAAAAATAACGGTTTATACTAAGAACAGAATAAAACAGTTTGGATAGGCAACACTTCTCGATATTTGATTTTAAGATTGTTGGTTTCGTTTAGACCTTAATCTTGAAAATGGTCATTATCTTGTAATGATGTGTTCTCATAATTATGAAATTTATTGGCATATTAATCAATGTCCATGGCTATTCATTGACAGCTTGGTTATTCCACACCGTAAATGATCTTTTTACATAATATATGCAATTGGGGAAAACGAAATATCGACTAGCCATCTAGTTCAAAGTTTTTGAAGTTCGTAAATGCAAGCAATAATAAAATATATTATTTTATCAATTTTGCGTAAAACCCTAAGTTAAAGGGAAGATTGACTTTTGGTAGAGAGGGCGCTACACAAAATTATTTTTTCGTGAGATAATGCAAAACTGAGTGTAAAATTTGAAAGAGCATAATATTTTAATGACAGAATAAACTTTGTTTGATCAAAATCGGTTCAGAAACGGCTGAAATATTCATAAACGTAACCATTGGTAATACATGCGGGGCCCCACATTTATTAGAGACATTTGAACCAACCGTTACAAATAAAAAAAAAATGCTTCCTCTTTTCAAAAACTTTCAAAATAAGTTTTTTACTAGTTGTAGATTAGCTCTGTATCTAATCACTATTTTTACGAACCTTCACATGTACAATATTTTATTCAAAATGGTTTAAACCAATGAGTTCTTAGAGAACGCCAGCTCGAGTTTGAAATGCTCTGTTTGAATGATAACAAGCTATATATTTGGTCGTTTGTAATTTTAAATTCGTTTCAAGCATGGTAGATTCATAATTATTACTTTATAATGTAATGGTGCAGATTTTGGTTACTAAAATTCAGTTTGACCGAAATTATACTCTCTTTACCAGAACTCAACTATCCCTTTAATAAAGAACATCAATGAAACATACAAATCAGATGCCCGAATACATAACACCTTCACAAAGATCTTCGAATACGACTGCAATAGTAATCATACTGACATATGCCTCAAAATACCCATTTGATGGCATTTAATTTATGAGAAATTTACACATTTATCAATAAGTAAACAATTCGCAGTCCTACACTCAAACACATATGTAAACGGATGGTTATATTGTTGACATAATCTTATAACAAACTGAGCTAGGTCGGTTTATTCATAATAAAATTACAATGAAGAAAACATACGGCTAATTCTTTGTGAGAAAACGTTCTTTATATCAGTATTTGAAATTGCATGCCTTCGTTGGAATAATACACAATGCTCAATGTATCATTCATTATCAGGGCAAATAACAGCGATCGCATACAAGCTTAAAAGCAACCAAACACACACAACGTAGAGGAACATTACCAGCCACATCAGTAAAGGTTATTTAAAGAGCTGAGAATGGAAAACAAAACTGCTCATAAAAGTAAAACCGCCAGACGATCTGAAAATCATTAAAGGGGTAGTTAAGTTTTGGTAGAGAGGGCGCTACACATTTGAGAGAATATGCAATTTTAATGGCAGAATAAACTTTTATTTGGTCAAAAATCGACCCAGAAACGGATGAAATATCAATAAATGTATCTGATCGTATAATTATTTCGGGTAAAAAATAACTAGATGATTCAAAAAAGAAAAGAAAAAATGCTTGCACCTATTCAAAAAGTTATCAAAACCATTTTTTTAATAATTTGTTGATGATCTCTCTATCTAATAATTATTACAAAAAAAAAACATCACATGCATATTTTTGCATGGAAAGTGGTTGAAATCGATGAATTGTTTATCCTTTATTTTGGCACTGATTTTAGCATGTTAGCGAATGTCCGTTAAGGCCTTAACATTCCAGCAAGGCCTTGCCTGTTGCTTTTCACCTTCGATCAGGAGATCTAAGTAGTCTACTGTGCTGAGAGGGTTTGGTCTCAACGCAATGGTTTCGAGACGTTGTAGGCTTCTGTGTGATTCGGCGATGAGCCAACACACCATTTCCTTCACTCTGTCGAATTCGTCTCTTTTCTTGTTGATAACTTGTTCGACAGTTAGTTTCTTTCAAGCTGCGCCTTTGAATTGATACTCTAGCTCTAGTTTGTAAGCATAATCATCCATGAACTACATTCCTAAAAGATACTTTGCCATGGAAAACTAGTTAATGCGGCACATTTGCCTAAATGCTTCGAATTTCGATTTGTCTTTAGGTACGTTTCCTAAACCAAACTCTGTTCCGTATGCCTCAAAAGGGTCGAAATTTTCGTCCTTTATTTTGGTCATGATTTCAGCATGTTGGCGAATGTCCGTTAAGGCCTTAAGTCGTTCATTCCAGCCAGGCCTTGCCTGTTGCTTTTCACCTTCGATCAGGAGATCTACGTAGTCTACTGTGCTGAGAGGGTTTGGTCTCAACGCAATGGTTTCGAGACGTTGTAGGCTTCTGTGTGATTCGGCGATGAGCCAACACACCATTTCCTTCACTCTGTCGAATTCTTCTCTATGCTTGTTGATAACTTGTTCGACAGTTAACTTCTTTCCAGTTGCGTCTTTGTATCGACTTTCTAGCCCTGAGTAGGTTCGTCGCTCCTTCTCAGTGTACCAGTCGAATTTGTACTGCTGATTGGCATGTACACTCCAGATACACTTTCCTGGACAAACAGAACACGTTCCATCCTTCTTCATTGCTGAGCAGCGTTCTTTGTTCTCGTCATCTGCATATTTGCATGGAAAATGACATGTGAAGTTACATCGACTACAGTTAGTGATGTATTTACCTGTACCACTTATGTCAATTTTGCGATTCTTCTGAATTTCCACTACGTAGGAAAAATCTTTGTTCGCCTGGATTTCAGCATTGTGTTGCTGCAAAATCCGTTGTTCTTTCTGAAGTTCATCGAGCTTGGCACATCCCATTTGAATCTGCGGTTTCAGACCTTCTACAGCTGTTTCTAGACACTGTCGCTCTTGAAGAACCTCCCTTGTGAGAGTAAGACTTCTTTCATCAATCTTAGCTAGCGCAGTAAAAAATTTGCGCATGCTCTGTATTCCCATTTTCCAGAACATTTTGTCAAAGCAGTCGTCATCTTGTGTATCTCCATTGTCGCTTTGTTGATGCCAGCGATGTGACGTTTCTTCGATATCTCCCTTTGCTTTGTTCGCAAACAAAGCGGAGTTATTGAACTTGAATATAACTTCATCTGAGCACGGAATATTCGCTGCCTTGATAGCATCTATAACAGGAGGCTTCTGTCCGTCAGCAAACGTCACCAACATCATGATGTTATCTTCGATGTCTTTACCAAAGATGGCCAACACGGCGTCAAATACGTACTTCTGGGTAGGTGTCAATCTCGCTTGGGAAGCCTGTGTGACGAAGCCAATGGCATTGATATGATCGATAAAATGAAGGGATGAATCCTTGAAGAAGTCCCGTATCTGATCGACGATGATTTGGTCTCTAGCGATACCTCTCGTATCGCCAAAGCCAGGTGTATCGATTATCGTCAATTTATAATCGAGTTGTGACCATTCTGTCGGATGAATTGTGTACGATGATATTAGCTGTGTCTGACTTTGTGTTTGCCCTCCTGTTTGGTTTTCTCCCTCCTCAGCAACGATCTTGAAACGGAAGTCATCATTCCACTGCACATTAAAGATGTAGTTTATCATGCCGTTGATGAATGTACTCTTACCAGCACCTGTTGCTCCGACGACCATAAGAACAAAGTGTTTCAGTCCTCGCTGCCGTTTTCCGAATTCGTATGTCTGGTAAACATCTCCTGTACCTTTTTTCTGTCTTCGAATCTGTCTAAGAGGTATTTTGTGTACTGATACTTCTCCTTTTGACGGATCCCTTTCCTCGATTACCCGGCACTTCGATAGCAACTCCTTATTTGTTCTCGATTGCTTATGCCTCGAAGGGTGACGTTTATGTGTCTTGCAAGATGGGCTGGATAGAACAGATTCAGGAGCATTGCTATTTGCAATGGAATCTTCAACCCTGTAAGATACTGCATTTGAGCCTTGGAAGGTCGGGGCTAGGTGAGGGATCGGTGGTCGTGTGGTATCATCTGCGATTCCCTCCGCGGTTTCCCATGATGTGTATGTTTGAGCACATGGATTGGACTGCCATGATGTGTCTACTTTACTTCCTTCACGAAACTGGACATCTCGACGCATCTGAGTTCCTCTCGCCGAGCTTTGGTAGGAGGTGAACTCAGCAATCAGCGGTCTTGTATTTTCTATACTTCCTTCATCGCATTGGGAACTCTGATACACGTTGGTCCCTGAAACAGAGGTTGCATAGGCAGGATCATATGTATTCGACGGTGGCGGTGATGTAGCAACATTTTGTGTGTCTCTCGGCCATGAATCACGATATAAGTGGGTCATTGTCGCAGATGTTTGGTATGCGGAGACAGGGGGGTTATGTGGCCATGAGGTAGCAGCATTGCTTCCGTCTCTATACTGGGAGTCCCGAATCGTGCCAGCCGCTGCTGTTTGGTTAGCATAGTCATGAGGCGACTCATTCGACGGTGAATGAGATGTAGCTATATTTGCTACGTCACGTAACTGGGAATCCTTCATCCCGCGATTCGTTGCTTCGGGTGATGGGTATGCCGGTTGAGATGGGTTTGCCATTGGTCTTTCATCCTGGCTTGATTTACTAAACCGGGAATCCCGAAACCCCGAAGTTTGAGGGCCCGAGATACAAGGGTTCGGTGGCTGTGCGCTAGCTTCACTCTCTGGAACGTTTGGGTCCACGGTTGCACTAGGTGCTTGGAAATCATTCGTTTTAAGGTCACCGTGCTCATAGAGGAAAATCGAGCATCCATCGGTAGTCGATTGTTTACCGTCATCGAAGCACATGACAACACATGTTTTTTTTGTTATTGGTTCCCTTGCTTCTGCAAGCTCTTTGAACTGGTTCGCCTTTATTCTCACCCTTTTCAACGTGTCTGCAAGCTCGAACCATTCTGCTTGGGGTGAGTACGACTCTGGATTTTGCGATGTGCTGTAGCGTGATAGAACGTTGAGGTACTCATCATCGAGCCCTATGGAGGAGAACGAAAATGCAAATATTCGCTCGATTGAGAAATCCAACACGAGCTCATCCATGTCGTCCTGAGAATGAATGACTGGTATAGACCCAAAACCTTTTGTATAGGCTTTAACGATTTCCATCTCCCTATTTCTTCTTTTTACCCATTTTTCCAACTCGCTCAAGTTAAATGGGGATTGCCGGTAGTCAGAAATTGATCCTCGAAACGCCTTTCCTTCCGCCTCACCGGCACAGACTTGTGTGAGAGCTTTAGCAATATTTTGCTGAAGACTTTTTCTAAACTCTTGTACCAACTTCCTGAACTCGTCAACCTTGTTCGTGAATTTTGAAAACCCCGTTGAGATCGTGTTCTCAATCAGATCATCACATTTCAGGAGCGTCTGATCTAACCCCTCGAAAATTGCTTGGATTTGATCGATGTCGTTTGTATTGACTTCCTGGATCAGTCTTGCAGCGTTGTCATCCAAACTGGACAACGGATACAGCCATACGGTCAAAGGCACAGCTGATTCTTCTGATTCTGCAAGCATTGAGGGTAGCTTGGCATAGATATCTGCAACCTCTTGGTAGCTTACAGGGCTGCAGTTGAATGGACTGTCGCTGTAGCACTTGCACGTGAGTTTTTCGACTTCTTCTTTCTCGCTAGAATTGAGGACCAGGTCAGCTCTTTCACCGGAGTTAAATTGTGGTATTTTCTCCACGATCTTCTTCAGCTGATTGTGTATTTGCTGTTTGTTTTCGCCGTCCCCCAAGAACCTGTCGAAAATAAAGAATGCTTGCGCCCCGTAAGAAATGCCCGTTACAACATGAGTATGCCTATCTGCACCCTCTTCAAACAAATGTTGATATTGGACATTGTGTCTGCCAAGATCTTTCATCTTCAACTGTTCAAACCTAGTTGTCTGTTTGTATTGAAGTGTTATGCGGGACTGGCGATTGGTTGTTATCTTGTCGATGATGTATCTTGCAGAACCAGCGACCTCAACTTTACCTGTCATGACACTAACCTTGAGTGAACCATCAATGTTAAGTGAGTTCATCTTCTCGCCGATGCTGTCAGATGGTACGACGTTTGATTTAGTTTGAGTCAGAGGACTTACTTCACGATCGTTCTTCAGCTCGAGTGGATCCCACAGCGTCATCTCGGGGACGAGGGTATCATTGTTACAGTTGTACAGCATCCCGAGCTGCACCGGTCTCCCAAGCGCGGGTATCTCTATTGTTCTCTGTTATAAAATGCACAAGAATATGAAGAATATAATTAAATGTGTTGTCAATTGTATTATTCTAGAGAATAATTAAGGTTTCCTGTACAGAGGGCCCCGCGAAACAGCACAGGGAAATTCGTAATATTGTTATGACATGTCAATTGTATTATTCTAGAGAACAATTAAGCTTTCCTGTACAGAGTACCCCGCGAAACAGCACGGGGTAATTCGTTATATGGTAACAACATAATTATGTCCGTCGGATAGGGTATCTTTCTATGAAAAACGATACCAAGTACGGTTAGTATTTTGTATTAGGACTCTCTCGGTGACAGCATGTCAGGCTTTTAATTTTTGGCAGTTTTCATCACATCAGTGCCTAATAACCGGTATTGTAAAGTGTGCACGCAGCTGTGTGCCTAGAGATGAACATGTTATCGATGATCTGACAGGCAGTAAGTGCTATTTATCAGACACTCACTTGCTCAAAATTAACAAAATTGGGAACCTGCCATATTATTACTTAGAGCGGCTTAAAATAAAAATTACACCACTAAAATTACTTCGAATCGTTTTTTTAAGATACCCTATATTATCGACTTAGTCATTGTTATATAAAATTAGTTATACGGATGTAGAATATTGACTGGGGATGTCGCTGAAGATTTATGTATTCATTTAATTTCGTGGGGGTGGGGAGGG
>JAUELG010077998.1:0-10905 GCA_031471515.1 Dendraster excentricus | reverse complement strand
AGTCTTTTTAACTGGACTTTAATACTATTATCAAAGAAGTTTCACAACCTTTCTAGCCCCTTATCAATCATTCATACATTATTTTATTTTGCGGTCAACAAAATTTATTTGAATCTTAACCTACTGTATTGCTTACGGGAACCGGGTGGGCTATGTACAAAGTCTATGGGGATTTCAGAATTTCAAGGTGAATGGGTAAAATGTTCATATTGAGACTTGATGTTCCTTGACCGTTGTCTGCTGTTCACATGAAGCCCCGAACCCCTGCCTGGATGTGAAGACGCCCATGTACAGAAGACGTCCGAGTGACAACTGCTATGCCTTCAATGTTAATGTGAGTATCGCTATACATCTATCAAGCTTACAGTAGTTTATATCTAAAACTATGCATGATGTGATGATCACATTACCTGTGATGACCACCATCTCGGAAATAATTTTCCTACTTCGTTCGACCACATTCTTATTGTTTCTGATAGTTTTATCACTGCTGTCAACAAAATTACGCTGTGTCTACATCGACAGCGCCAAGTGGATAGCAATTAGAAACTGCTATCCCTGATGAAAATCTACTGGATGCAGGCTCGAGTGGACAAATCTAAGCACCACTCATCAGTCCTTAGGCTGAAGTTTTTGTCTAACTTGGTTCAGACATAAAGTTGTATTCAATCATCTATTTATTTATTTGTTTGTATATGGATTTATTGGTTCATTTATTGTGTTATTTATTTATAGATGATGTATTTATTCATAGTTTATTAATGAATCCTTTATTTATATCTTTATCGCTTTTCATTTAATTTTCTCTGTACAGGAGAATGTGACGATATGCCGTGGAGTGATTCCCCTAGCGTCGCCATGGTTACTCCTAGTGTTACACATCTGTTACCTAGCGATGGCTCGTTACCTTTCTACAGCCTCATGATGAATACATCCCAGTCATGGAGTAAACAGGAAAACAGTGTCTAATATAAAATTTGTTTGATATAAAAGAAAAAGATGGTTATGATTTATTCACACTGATGTTTTTGTTGTAACAAATTCCAGTTGTTAAAATAATTAATTCAAACATACAAAGAAACTGATAATACTTCATTTCAGGAAATAAAGTACCTTTTGTTCTCTACATGAAAATATTGACTTTGGGCACATTATATACACATGTGCCATAAGTGATAACATAAAGGGTAATGTTTATTAGAATTCTATGGTGAACGAAGTTGGAGATTGTTACATGATTTTGACCAAAAAGCTGTACTTCAGACATTCTTGTGGTGCAATATTCTAGATGATTATCTTGAGAAATCCAACTTGGTCTTTAGCAAACAAAGTGTATTCACATTTTTCTTTACCTCTGGCCCATGTTAATAACCAATGACAGCTTGCTGAGGTAGATTAGATAGAATCAGAGAAAGCAGTTATTTAAAAAAAGATATAGAAAATTACATATTATATCAATTTAATTGCGGAATTATAGAATTAGGACATGAATATAAAATAATTACTAAAAATAGTGTGACGTTGATACTTTAAAGGGGTATGTCTTCATTTACAGCTGCACATCATTCATAGCAAGCTTGGAATGGATATCATAAAAGTTGTATTATTATATTTGCTCAATTAAAATATTGAAAAAGAAGCAAATACAGAATATATACTGACTGAATTCAGTCTGAAGTACTACGTATAATTGTATATAGCTATATGTAAAATCAGTTTCTTTTTTTTTTAAATACTAATATTTGCAGCAGAATTATTTATGAATTATCGCAAGCCTTAATCACATATTACATGATAATGTATCACTATAAAAAGGTAAACATATTATTGTCACATGTATTTATTTCTATCACTAAATGACTTGTATTATCTCTTTGAAGTATTCAAGCCATTGTGGCTTGATAAATGACTTCTCACTTTAAAATATGCAATGATTGTAGAGTATTAACCCTTATAGCATATATTAACAGTGAATAATATTCTAAAAACAAAATATCATATACCCGATATCATAGTCAATATTAATATATACATATATATTCACCCCTATTATAATAAAGCATACCGTATTTGCAGATGTATTAACGGCACCTTTTTTCTGCCGGGGAGAACCTAAAAAAAATGGGGGAGCGGTTAATACACAGAGATAGGAAATTGAACATGCACAATGCCTACTTGAGGAAACAAAACATTTTTTAGACACCTTACAGTGCTGTTGGGATACATAAAACACTGGTCTATGCTCCCAAAAGGACTGCAGAGGCTTTATTTCATAGACCAAATTCTCTGAAAAGAAGGATGTTTTTATTTATCCTTGGCACATTTTGACCATCTAAAAATCAATAATTATACTATAAAAACTATTTTTTTCATGGAAAAATTCCCAAAGTTAGGGATGCGGTTAATACACCAGAGTGGTTAATGCACCAAAGCGGTTAATACACCAGAGCGGTTAATACACCGGCAAATACGGTACTCCAGTGAAATTAGAGATATACTTGACATTATTGGAACAAAATATTCATTTCTGTAGTATTTAAATGCTAAATGCTTATTTGCTCTTAAAATATTAATGTAGTTATCATAAAAAAAAAAAATGACAGATACACATTTCCATGTTTAATTGATCACAGAAACATCATATTGTTCCTAACTTTTTATAACAGTGTTGTATAGTTGTTACATGATAATTGGTAGGCAATCATAAAGCTTTTGAATACAACTATTGTTAAATTTCTAAAATTGCTTAAAGTTTAGTGCCTCTTTCTGAAGGTATACAACTATGTAGTTCATTTCTTTGATAACCTCACTTTGCTATTAAAGACCGTGAAATGCTGAATCAATATTCTAGAAGTAACTTCAGAAGTACCAACAGAAAATACTCCTATTAATTATGGCATCTATTTTCAGACCACATATATACATTGTAGGTATGTAAACAAATTCACATTTAAATCATGTGGAGACTTTAGAAACAAGAAGAAAAATAGTTCATTGCTAAAATGTTTTCAAATATACAGAACATGTTTACTAATATTTGTTGTGTACATTGATACAGATAAACAGAAATCAGCATGCATTGGTATGCACAGCCACATTACACTTAAACATCCCCTTCAAAGTAATTGTGAATTGAAATCTATCCTGAAAATTAAAATGTATGTACAGTGTTACCAACAATTATTTGGACACCTTAAAAAAAAAACATTTTAATTCAAATGATGCTTTAACAATTTCTCATGAAAATGTTTGATAAAAAGCTGCCAAAAATTCATTGCATGTATTTTAAATAGTAGATGTTGCTTCGTTGAAGTCATAATAAAATGTAAGAACATTTTTGAGAAATTATCAAAACAATTTCATAATTTTCAGAGTGTCCAAATAATTATTGGTTACATTGTATGTGCAGACTATTTATAAGTCATCATTGATTGTTATTCTGAGAATATGATGTGTATAAAAATGATTTTGCATATGTTTTTAACTATGAACAAAATTAAATGTAATTTGTGTATCCCAAGTATTTGTATATGTAAGTATTGAAGATGACATAATATTTTATGCTACATATTGTTGCAATGGCTGATAGAGGATTAAGATTATGTGGTTTACTATGTTTAAAATATATGTATATACATGTTAAATAATGATTTTACCTAATATTTTGTATTCTCCAGTTGGTGATGTGCAATATACTGTATTCTAACTTGTAAAAACTTTTCACAATCTATGTATGATACATTTTCATATCCACTAGTTTGTAGTGATTGACTGACATTTGAAATGATAAGTACATGTATCTACAAAGATTTCTTTACTCCTTAGAATTCATCAAAAGAATTAAAACGCTGTCTTCTCAGATTCCATATGATGGGCAGTGTGCTCAGTTGGTTTTCACTTTCATTGAAACTATATATTGTCTTGGGTACTAATTTCAACAAAATGCATTTAAAATTTCTATTTACTGCTACTTCATGTAGATGTAGTAGCAGTTAAAGTACTGTAAACCAGGATGACTTTATATGCCATTTATTGAGCTAAATGTGTTTTCATCCAGCTCACTTTTTAGAACAAATTTCTTATTGTTCAAATATATATTCTTAGACTTGATGAAAATCCATCCTTCTCAAAGAGTGGCCACAGTCACCCCGGTTAATGGTAATTAGCGGAATGTTAACTTTGCTAATTTTTGTTTCTTCACATATGGGTAAAAAGGTATTGATGTAATCTTGTATAGTCCTATAGAGTGAAACATCATTATACACATATTTTACACTGATGGGCTTTGACTACTCTTATTTCATTAAAGGCATATGTTTCTTTTTATTGAGCTTTCTTTTGATAAGCATTCAAATTTTCTTTCCAAAGTTGTCTATTAGATATCCATGTAGATGAATGTATACATATATAAATGTATTAAAAGGAATATTCAAGATTTAAGTGCATTATGAATGATACATGTATATTATAAAGGTATGTGTAAATAATGTGTGGTGGATATGACTATATGATTACTTGAAGCAGATCGGAACCAAACTGTACATTTTGAAGGCATAAATTACAATATATCATGTTTTTTTTTTTTCACCTGCAAATTATATACAAGCACATGTTCATATAGCTAAAATGTTAGCCACATTAAATATTACAATGTTCTGTCTATACACTGATTTATTAATGAATACATATATATGATTTCATCTAAATGTTAGTTCGATGAATTTTATGTGACATGCTTCCACTACGGTGTGATTTGATTATTTTACATTTAGTTGTTGATTGTGAAAGAGGATTTATACTGATGGACACACACAGCATTAATTAATAATTTGTTGCCTTTGTAAAAATTATTGTAAATGATTATTTTGATTGTACTGTCTGTACTTTTCTTTTAATGTGAACCATATCATATCTGACAAGGTACTATTCACTTTTGTTAGAGACTACTGTGATTACATGTGACCATACTCCACAAAATGAGAAAATGATTATGCTGATTTTCACATCACATGACATTTGAAAAATTGCTGAAGCACTGAGTTTTAAAACCAGTGATAAGCAGACCACTTTAAAGATCAGCATCAATTCAAGTGCTTTTACTTGATATTTGATACAAAAAAACTCAATTAAAGATGATTTCTGACAATAACAATTTTATAGAAGTTTGATTAAGATACCTTCATTCAGAAAATACAAAAAAAAATCTCAATTCTCATATATTTATTTACAAAATTTGCTCTATTTCAGCTAATAACGACATAATGGTTGTTTTTTGTTGTGTGTGGTCACATTTGCATTTTCTATTTGTACTTGGGTATTTAAGGGCAATGCAACTCAAAAATAGAGTTTTTCCTGCTTTATACATTGTAATATGCCTGTTTATTATATGTTACTTTACTCTGACTCAGATTTTTGCTTTGGAAGAAATATGTGCAAATTCTTTCGGTCACGTGACTATTTACCTGAACACTGTGGGCTGCCATTGTTGGCTTTGTGCGGACTCCTGGCCGATAACATGCACTAATACATTTCAATAGCACCTACAGTATTCAAATCATTGTCTGCATACTTGTAGATGCTTTGACGAGTCCGCAAATCAGTGAAAAGCCTTTTGTTCGGCGGTCCGTACAGTCGTCAGATTTTGCAAAGCATGTCGGGCAGTTACAATAACATGGCCGCTCCCATCATCTTTTGCCACCGTAAGAATTAGTAAAATGCGGGTATGTGCATGTAAGTATTTCATGGGATCCAGGAAGCTAAAATTGCCAAGTTATATATCAAATGAAATGTCTGTTCACCCTTTAAATGATAATAATTGCCAAAAACTATAGTTTAATTGCCCTTTAAGTGATTATCTAACTCTGGCTCTACTAATAGAGCTCCCTTGCCTGCTTGCCCGGGGGTGAGAGAAAATAAGTGAAGGCTATAATAACTAGTAAGAATGGTTCAAAGTATCCTTACACAGTAGACTTAATAATGCAAACAATTATTGATAGTAACTTTATATATCGCATTGTTTTCTCATGTAAACTACAGGTTTCTCATACTCTTTTATGACTGAGATGAATGAATGCTCCTTTTTAAATGTACAACTATGGGCAAATAAGGTTTAATTTTAGGCAGAATTTTATTTTTGTTTGTCAAAACTTTAATATCAAGTCCAACATTCCTAACTGGGCAAGTCTGAAAACAAACTGCCAAACTTGTACATGTAGAATGGAGAAGGTTTCTGCACAGCCCTCTGGTTATACTTTGTGTAAATACTGATATATAAACTAAAAGGATCAATATTTTATGAAAAGGGTGATGTTGTCTTTTGAAAATTATTATGGGAAAAGGAATTTGACACCATGTCAACAAATTGTTTCTTGGAAGCGAGGTGGTTCCTGAGGAGGGTCCTGTGGGCATTGCATAAATAGTTGCAATTAATCGCAAGTCAGAAAATATGCATATATATTTCTTATTAATTAGGTGGATATTGCGCTATATAAATATTCAGTATTATTATTATTCTTCTGCTTCTTATCATTATTATTTCTGACCCGTGATCTATTGCAGCTCATTATGCAACACCCTCTGTATAGGTGGTCCATAGAAGAAACCACTTATCCCTCTATGGAACCTTCTCGGGGGAACACCACTCTCCCAAGCAAGAGTAGTTTGACACCTTGTACCATAAAACTCCTCTCCAAGTAGAAGCAACCCTCCCATCACAGCCTTTTTTCACCTCTTTCAATGTAGGCATTTATTTCAAGTTGACTGTGCAACTCTTTTTCAATTTGCCAGTATTCTTTCATTGCATTTCATTCTAATTTTCATTTAATTTTCATATTCATTTCAGTCTAAACATTTCAAAGAGATAATACTTTTTTAAAATTATTTATATTGATTGTTGTGGGACCTGTGTGAAGTAGATGCAATGCAAGTACGGTAGATTCGTGCCACACAATTCATGTACAATGCCATATCAAACTGCCAGATTGCGTGTACAATACACCCTAGCACTGATTAATTTAATTGATAAATCATTTCTCTGGTATTTTATATATAGGCGTCTCCTGTAAGGGAAATCTGGTGAATGTAATCTTTTGTTTTTGTCTCTTGCAATAAAATATGCACTTGCTTTCACTTGAAGAGATCTCATGTGTGTTATTATTGTGTAGCTTCAGGGTTGGGGGGGGGGGGAAACCTGGTAATAAGAAGATCTGATAAAAGACCAATATAATGAGGTACATTGAGTTTGCTGGTCCCAGTTCTTCATATTTGTTTTGTTTAACTTATATAACACGGTAATTGTCATTTAATTTGTTTATTTTTAAGTTGAAACTGATATTAGATGGAAACTAAGGATAATGCAAATTTACTAGGAATGGTTTGTTCGTTACTACTACAAATAATTCATCATGAAATAAAAGAAACCATAACTGTTCAATTTGTTTATATCTTATTAAGTTTAA
The DNA here is from genome assembly GCA_031471515.1 of Dendraster excentricus. NCBI lineage: Eukaryota > Metazoa > Echinodermata > Echinoidea > Clypeasteroida > Dendrasteridae > Dendraster > Dendraster excentricus. Next base: position 3,448 of record JAUELG010077998.1, on the reverse strand, counting down.
TAAAATTCTTTTTCCATTTGTGCATTTTCTGTACAGTCTGTGGACAAACACAGTCATCAGGACAAGTGTGGGTCCCGAAAATGATGCATTTAAACATATGAAAGTCACAATGGATAATTCTATAAACAGAGCAAGATTTCAAAATATAAACAACAAATTTAGTTCCCTACACTGGTCATACCATCCAAGGAAATGTCAATATTTTCATCATTAAAATTTAATACAGATGTAAATTTGAAATTCTAACAAGAATCATAAACATGTAGGTATGTAGCTTATTACATTGAGATAAAATCTAGTTAATGTTTTTATTATAGAATACATATAATAATTGATGGACAAGCACTTTTATAGTTTACCAATTTAGGAACAAAAACTACATCTCTATTTCTCTGGTGGATTATTCAATATAATTTTCAAACACATACTGAACAAAATTGAACATCATTGGCCTTGGATAACCTGCTCTGAATAAGATATATATGAAATGCATTTGAACTTGAGTTTACAACAGAGGACCAAACTGCATTGCAGCTATGTATTACAATTGTTCTTAGCAGTGTCAAACAAGCCATTTCATTAATTACCCTTCAAGTAACCAGCTGTTGATACACTATCAAAAGCCCCAATCACAGGAAATTAATCTAGCAGCATCACTTTGGAGCTCACATCAGAACTCTCATAAAAAGTAAAACTCAATTCACGACAATCTGCCGACTACCCAAAATCGAGAGATCTAAGGAAAAGCTTTTTAATAACAATTATGAGAAAAAAATGTGACATTGCTTTGGTCTCTTAATTAAAGAACTACCTGTAATTCAATTCACAGTATGTTGCCCTGAGTTTAACAGACCAATAATTGATAACTCTTAGTAATGTCGTTCCGTCTACTATATACTTATTATTGCTATAGAGATAATCAATGCACATTGATATGCAAGGCACACTTGGTCATCTTTAACCAGTTTACTACGAGATTCGAAAATCCCCATTAACTTTGTACATAGCCCAACCAGTAAATTTGTGTTTAAATTTGTTGTTATTTCATGTTTAAACACAACCCTTTATGCATCACCCCATCTGTGATAATTATTCTACAGGGAAACCCTGATATTACGAGGAAGTCTGGGACTATCGAATCTACCTCGTTTTAACCAGAATCCCATTGGAACAATCGGGACCAAAGGATTCTCCTTGTTATAAGCAAGCTCATTATAACGGGGTTTCCCTGTATTTGGAAAACAACTGAAACTTGTACTGGCCTGAATTCACCCACTGACACAAAACTACATGCAGCAATCATGTATATTATGCAGACTTTTAAATCTATCTGCTTGGTTTCACCTCATCATTCACAAAAGAAAGAAAATTCAAAAATTAAAAACAAAGCCTTTTAGTTTACAATGGTGATATATTTCACGCTGTCTTGTCGAGTTGATCATCTTCATTCTAATACTGAATACAGGAATACATTGGCCTTTACTTCTCATACAAACAAGGGTAAACCGTCACATTTTCATATTGCATTATCATATACTGGAACTTATTAAAGATCACTTTATCCAAGGCTTCCACAGACAAGATTGAACATAAATAATTGAAGTAATTAATATGTTTTTGTTTTGTTGAACCTAAAATAAAAAGAAACCTGTTCATATAAAATGGATTTGATATAATGAAATTTCACTGTATAACAAATACAAACATAGAATGGTAAATTTGAGCCTTCAATTAAAGACTTCCAGAACACCATGTAAATCAAGTCGCAAACAACAAAAATAATAATAAATATTTTAGTAAATCATTGAATCACCAAAGTTTTAAAATTTCCCAATAAAACAAATGCATTCCATGTACCATCATGCCTCGATACAGCACCCAATATTGCTTTTATGTTGTTGTCTTCAATGAAGCAAGTGTAACCGCTCACACCAAGATAAATTAAAGATGTCTCATTTTACCCTTAAACATGGTCCCTTGAGGCTCCAAAAACTATTTTCATCTCTATATATATAAAACAGTGAACCAATATCACACACTATTAAAAATGGTTGAATCTATACCAAAGACCATTCAAACAATTGTGTCATAACAGAAAGGTATCTTATACCTTTGATTGACCATTTCTTATAAATATATTCTATGATTAGTTTCGCCTTTTTATATTAAAAAGGCTGCCTCATCAAACACAGAGGGTGTTTCGTAAAAACTTGCATCGCCACATTCTCCTCACCAGGTGGGTTTCTTTCTGTGTATTAAAAAGATCTAGTAAATTTGTTGACATGTGCAAAAAGGGATGAATGGTTCTATCATGAGTATTGTTGCTGATATGTCCACGTGTGAAAATTTCAGGTTAAATGGATGGCATATAGCAGAGTAGTCAGCGAAAATACAAAGTTATATTCACTAACTATTTTCAATGACTATCCAGTGGTGATTAAACATCCAAACAATTCAATTGTGAATATCTTTTTTTCATCAAGTTTTGAGGATTTGCCGAATGTTTACTAGATCCTTTCAAGACACAATATTTGGTTATGATTATAGTGCCTTTATTTGCACAGACATTCCGGAGTGTGCGTGTTGCTGCCATGTGAGTTCTTGGAGACCGCCCTCTTTATCTAGACAAAACTATTCCTTTAACTACCTATATGTGACCGTCTATAGCAAAACCCGGCACTTGTCAGTAAAAATCAAAATATACATCATTTCCATACCATTTAAAGATAGGCCAAATCCCAAGCTTTCATTTGATGCTTTGTTCTCTTTAATTGGTCAATAATTGGTGAAGAATTGAAGTTTACACAATTTTACAATCATAGATCTTTTACACAAATTGTGTGAACTTAAAATGATAATTTCTTCAGAACGTAAATAACCGAAAAGTGGCGAGTTTTGCTTTAGTTGGTCACATGTCTTCAATGTATCAGCATTGGCACTTGTTCTGTTACAAACCCGCCCATGTCAGGGCCTTCATTGCAACCTCAAATCCACAGAAGCAGGCCTGCAATGGTGAAAATAGTAGAAAAAACAAACAAACATTTATTGAACATAATGATGTGGCAATTCATTTAAAGGGATCTAGTATAAACATTGTTGACAAGTTCAAAAAAGTGTGGAGTGAATCGGAAAAATGTGCATTGTTGTGATCTGATATGTCCTCAAAGTAAAATGTGAAAATTTCACGTTAATTGGATGTTTTGGGGCCAAGAAATGGTCAAAAATGCAAAGTGATATCCACTAACTCATTGCACTTAGTTTGTACATGGCTGAAATTATCACATAGACAGTTTAACACCTGAACAAGTCAATCATAAATATCTCTGATAAAAAACCCAAACCTGCCCTGTGCTTTTTTTTTCAAGCAATGGAGACAGTTTAACACCTGAACAAGTCAATCATAAATATCTCTGATAAAAAACCCAAACCTGCCCTGTGCTTTTTTTTT